>VXBS01009283.1:71312-103038 GCA_013400255.1 Sitta europaea | reverse complement strand
ATGTATTTAAAAGGAATAAGTTACTTTGAAAGAGTTCTGAAGGCTCTCCTGGGTGTAGGCTGGTTATGTTGCCCTGGAGTGTTGGTGATGGGGAATTTCCTGGGCATGAGAGGGCCCTGGGCTGGTGCAGAGTCAGTGTACCTGGGTGGTGCATCTTTTCCATGTCTGTATCCCTCCATAAGGAGGAGGCAATCACTGATGATTTGCAAAGATGTCCAAAGACATCTTAGGAACTTTATAATGTATGTTGGAGGCTGTGGGGGGAGAAGGGCACTGGCATTCTTTACTGGTGTAAAGAAGCAATTGGAACCTTCTGTGCTTCCCCATTGTGTATGAATACAGCTGTAACTGGATTTTTCTGCTTTCCAAAGAGCTTGCTGACTGTCTTAATGTTTTCCTAACTTTTTAATTTGTTTTTAAGTTTGTAAAATGCTAACTTCCTAGAGCAAAAAACTAGTATGTATTCGTAGGTATGGTCATAACAAAGATGGGACCTTGGAGAAATTATGTAGTGAGGGTGGAATTCAGTTTGATATTGTAAGCAATAGAGGGAGTAAATATGTAATGGGAAATGGCTTGAGAGCATGCCATTAGTAGGAACAAATGTAAAATGATGAGGATGCAAATCCAAAAACTATGAGAAAACAGAAAAAAAGCATAAATCAAGCAACTTATTTGCTAGATATGACTCTAATCTTTTTTTTCTACTGCTCCCTAAAGGACAATGAACATAGTAAGCAGCTGATGTGGGGCTGTATCTTTATTTAGAGTTCTCTCTCTGGAGTCAGTGAGAAGTAAAATGTATATTAAAGGCAGATTTTGAGATAGAATTCTCAAACCGTTACTTAGATTCGTTAAAACCTATCACTGCAACTAGAATAAGTGACTCAAATCAATGACCAGACTTTTGGAATAACCTCAGGTTATCTAAATTTTTCCCATATAAAATCCAGTGTTTCCATACAAATATTAGGATTCTAATTGAACCTGAGGGGGAAGGACACACCACCAAACGGAGGCATGTGAAGGTTATATTTCAGCCACATGCTTGGTAGTAATAATGACATGACTGCAATTCTCTACTGCTCTTCAGAGCTGAAGAATTAGCTAAACAAAGGGGTGGCATCTGCTGTCACTGATGTAGTCTAAGTCACGAATCCCATCTCACAGGCAAATTTGCCACCTCCCCTTTGTGTGTTGGGGCATCCAGCAGACTGATCTTAACATGGATAGAGTGTGACCTAAACTGTTGTGTTGCCTAAGAAAAAGCCACTGCCTGTAAGGCTCCATTGCCACCAACAAACACCTCCCCCATTGGAAAACATCAATACTTTTAACTTCCTTCTTTTCCTTGGAAGGCATTATTTTGCTTATCACAATGCTGCAGTATTTCAAGAAAATGGAAAAAAGAAAAACCTAAAAAAGAAAAACCAGGGACAATTTTACCATGTCAGACCAAAATTCTGTTTAGCCATCTTTAGTCTTCAACTATGACAGCAGTGACCAGATGTAAAAGCAGGATAGGTGTAGTGGTCCACTTCCATAGGCTGTGGAAGTCTGCAGTCAGAGCACTTCCCAAGTGGAAGACTGCAGGAATTGTGTTAATGTCCATCAATGAACCTATTATCCATAAATGGTTTAGTTCCTTTTTGAACTTGCTTGTTTTCCTGATCACCCCAGTCTTCAGTGGCAAAATAATCAATGAAGTATGTAAAAATATTTATTCTTCTATGCTTTTAAGATAACACTAAATAGCATGACTTGGGTAATTGTGGTGTTCTGAGAAACAGTCGATAATCACTTCCTATTCATCTTCTCCACATTGATAGAGATGTATGAAATGAGCATATTCCATCTTTATTGTCAGGTTTCCACTCTGAAGAGTCCTTTTCTATTCACTCTCTATTTTTAGACAATCATTTTGCCTCTAATCATCCTTTGTTACCCCTTTCCGCTATGTGTGTTATGAAGCTACTAAAATTGTGCTCATGATTCAAAATGTGGGCACCCAAAGGATTCATATAAAAACACAATGATGTTTCATGTTTTGTTCTCTGTTGTTTCCCTAACAATTTCTTATTTAAACTACTGAGCATTGAAATTATATTTTTATCAAAGTAGTTGTTATTTTTGATCAATATCAGAGATACTACATTAATTTTTTGAGTAGGAAAAGATAATTTCAAGCATCTAACTTTGTACTCATATTTTCCCTATGGACACTTCTTCATTTATTGATGATGAATTTCATCTGCCTTTTAATTACTCATTCAGCATTGTTTTGTCTTTCTGGAATTCATATGGGTTTGTTATGGTCTTCATTACCATGACTAATTTATCATCAACAAGAGAATTGTTTATTCTTTTAATTGGCCTTCTATCCTTTAGCAAATTATCAGTCTGCCAGGGGATGTTCCTTTTTACCCAATGACAATTTATTTTCCTTAAAGGTCATTGAGAGACTTTTCTAAATTAATTTCTTGCAGAAGATCCAGGACCCTCCATGGCTGAACTATGCTTGTTTGCAACTTCAGAAACATAATAAATTTTGAATTTTACTTTTATTGAAAAGGAGAAAAGTTGGTTTGCTCTCCACTCTGTCAAAAAATCTCCATATTTTTGAAAGTGTCCAGCAACTTTATTATTTATTTTACTTTCAACCTCTCTACCCAAGTTAAAAGCTTTTGTTAAGGTTTGTAGTTGCTTGGATCGACCTTGCCAACATCTCGTATGGAATTCAGTTTCAGGGATAGGGCTTTATAGAGTAGCAGGTAGCAAAAAGGCAATTTCATGAAGAAATTCCTTTAAACTCTTGGCTGAATATTATCAGGCATGTTGTTCAGGTGATAATTTGGCTTTATTAGTTTAATTGATTTCAATAATTAAGCCTTCTGCAGATTTTAATGGATTCTTAGATGTAACCTGGTGATTTTTAGGAGTGCTCTGATGTGAGGAGGTCCCCACAGCTCTTCCTGCACTTGAACATCAGCACAGAGAGATCATTGGGCTTTATCCTTTGGTTTCAGCTTCACTGAATATTTTGCTTGCCCTTCAAGCCCTATCCAGAATGGATCCTGGCTTTTATGTCTTTAGCAAATATTTTCTTTAAAATCTCTATCTGGCCTTGATAGTTTCACATTAAACTCTAGGGTGTTTTGTTTTCCAGCTTGTGTTTTCTGTTTTCTTAAGGGTTTCAAATCTCTGCTGAGTAAAGAATCAGCCCTTTAAACTGACAGGGTGGGTTTAGATCAGATATTAGGAAGAAATTCTTTACTGTGAGGGTGGTGAGGCCCTCAAGAGGTTGCTGAGAATTATGATGCCGCATCCCTGGTAGCATTCAAGCAAGGCCAGTGGAAGGTGTCCCTGCCCATGGCAGGTGGGTTGGAACTGGATGATCTTTAATGTCCCTTCCTACCCAAACCCTTCTGTGGTTCAGGTATACATGGCTGCCCGATGTGGACTGAGAGTTTACATCAGCTCAGTGTGGAAGAAGTTCCAATTGAAATGGGGGCTTTGGCAGAGCTCTTTTATTTCCACACCTTTATTATATCACCTTTCAGGGAAGAAATACTCTTTGTTTCTTTCAGCAAGAGCTTTTTTTCATGCAGCCTGTGATGAAGATTCACAATTCAGTCAGTTGCCAAAATACGATTAGGGTAAAAAAAGTAAATTACATATCACTTCAATAAACTGTTCATTCCTAACAATCAGTGTGGCTAGATTTCTCACAAGAGAACCCCCTGAAGACAAAAATTACACAAATTACCTGGACCAGTACTGAGTGATTGAGAACTGGGAACTTTTAATTAAGTTGATATAAAACATTTATATGTTAAGTATTCTTTACTTAATATTGGCCGCATAAATAATTCATCTGAGAAAGAAGATGAAGATTCTGACTAGTAGATTTGACAAGCCTGATTGTGCTCATGAAAGTGTAGACAGAGCTTGAAAATTATATGCTCAGAACAGGGATCCTAATGTCACCATTATCACAAGTCACTGAAATGGAAGAAGAGCAGCCTTAGCTTTTATTTGCAATAAAATTTGGCTAGTAATAGCAGCAGCAACAAAACCAGCAGGTGCTCTGTCCCCATTAGTCAAATTTATTATATAACAACAGTATTTGATTACCAGACTCATGACTTGTGAAGTGCTTCTGAGTGTCTGTGTGCACAATCCAGACACTGACTGCAAATACCTGATTGCCAGACATATCATGGTGGGTTCTTTGGGTTTTGTTCCTAATTGGATGGAGCACTTGTGCAAATAGCTATTTATGGTGAAAGTCCATTTGAGAGTCTCCCTGATAGAACCAGAAAATAAATTTCATTGCCTTTTCCTGTCTTATACAGGGGCTAGACATAAACTATCTGAAATCACAGCAAACTCAAGTTTATTAACAGTTCTTAAAAAAGAATTCATTCTTCTTTTTTCTTTTTCTTTCATTTGTCATATTTCTTAATATTTTCTATTGTTAATTGTGCTATTGGAGTTCATGAGAAAGGTTAAGGCACATCAGAAGTCTGGGGGCAAAGAGATAGTGCCTTCTTCCAAACAGTCCTAAGCATGATGCTAAAACGTATCTGTGTAGTTTGTGTCCTAAAACAATTGTTATAAGGATTTCTGCCTTTTTCTATCTCGAAGGTTTTGGCTTCATACATAAGTGGTTAGTTTCCATTTGACTGTAGTGAGTGTGTGAATGGGCTTCACCTGCTAAGTACAGTTTCAAGAGGGAGCAGCCAGACATTGCTGCTCTGTTTAACTCTGTTTAAACTGCTGCACAGAGTTAAAGTGGGCAAGAGGGGAGTGGGAGATGCATCCTGCAAGTCACAGCTCCTAGTCTTTGCTCCTGCTCATGGGAGGTAGGAGGGCTGCTGTGGTAAAAATTAAGATAAGCACTGCATAATAATTTCAGACAGTTGTTCCAAAAAAGCAGAACATTTTGATTTACTTGGGTTGTGTTTAATATAGGCATCAAGGGAACTATTTGGGTTTCCCCAATAAGAGGAGAGGAAAATGCAATTGTTACCATTTTATCATTGATGTTTGGCTGCAGTCTGGCTCCCTTTATTGTACTAGAATAGTTATGGCTGTTACTATTTTATTCATCCCTCTTGCCATCAGATCTCTACAGCCCATCTGGAATAGGCAGGAACAAAGAGCAGGGAGACAGACTTTTAGCCCCAGGTCTATCGGAGAGGGCTCAGACAGTTAAGCAGAAGCTGTTAAAGTAACACCAACATGCTGAACCTGTATTTGTGTCCTAACCTGACCTCTCTGTATGCACTTTCTGTTTTGCAACCACCTTTGTCCTCTCTTTCCTGGGGTCTTCATTACATGTTTGTGGCCAGGGCAGGGTTAGCACATGGGCTGCCTTGGGGCTCACATCCTCTCACAATATGTGTGGGGACATCTGTGTGCAGCAGGAGGAGGACAGGAGGCCTGACCTCCTGCCTGTGAATGACTAGCTGGATCTTCCTTTCAATTACTTCAAAATGTTAGAGAAAATTTGTCGTTCAGCTTTTCAGAGCATTTACCCTGAGATGAAGGCAGCACAGAAATCATCTAAACTTTCTCTATTAGTAAAAATACAGTTTACTATGTTTATTGCTATCATACACAAACAACAGACTAGAAATTGTTTCACTGTAAAGTGAAATAAGAGGTAAAATGTTAGAAACACTCATTACAGCCTAAACTGTTAGGAAATGAAGTGTTGAAAAACAAAAACAACTGAAAAGATATTTAAGAATTTGTATTTAAATCTCTAATATTTCAAAGAGAGTAACATGATAGAGAGACTTTCTACATTGTCTTTAAGCATTATAGTTTTTCAGAGTTCTTGAGTAAATGTGTATGAAGTTACATTGAAAGCAAAGGGGGAAAATATATCAGATAAATTTAACTATCTATTCATTTATCTAAATATTAATATAACAATATATCTAGTAATAATTTTATTTCCCTATAACAACCTATTTCCACAACACATACTTAGCTCACAGACTGGTCTGGAAGGGACAATGTGGTACTGCTGAGACCTCACTCTGGTGAAGATTGGCTTCTTTGCAGCACAGTGTACTGTTTGCAGACAGTTCAGCTTTTAAACAACAATTAAATATGGTGGTTGAGAAATTGTGCCTTGAATGTGAAATGTACTGAAATAACATTAACAGTTTTATTATACTGAAAAGGGAACTCCTTTTGTGCCCTGCCTGCTGTTGGACTCTTTAGTACCCTGGGTGCTGTAGGTTGAGTCTGTGTGGGCAGAGTTTATTTGATGTGCAGAAAACTACATTTCTTATTGGGAATCCTGCTGAGCCCACACTGCTCATATGCAGCAGGTGTCCTGGCAGGGGAGGTGTGTCTGTGTGTTGTTTTGATACACATGAGTGTCTGCATTTATTTTATTTTAATTTCGTTTTTGTTTGTTTGTTTTTGTTCTCACGTTCTTCATTTGGATGATTATATTTTCAAGAGTGGACTCATTCCTGAAGCTTTGTCTTTTATTTCTTCTGTATCTGGCTGTGAGGATACTTCCTTTGTGAATCAAGAGAATGTGATATGAAATTCATCAAGAGGCAATAAACATAAACTTGATAATATAATTAAATGTGCTTCTCCCAAAGACTTTATTTTCTGGCTGTAAGTGCAGTTCAGCTCTGAACCTTTATGCAGTGACCTCATTAGTGGTGCTGGTAGAGACTGCTGTAGGACTAGCAACAAGTCCTCAAACAGGGAATATTAAATTCACATCCAAGTAATTGAAGCCTTGGCAAGCTGAGAGTTCTAGAAAATCGCTTCTTAGTTTCATCCTTTCAAAAAGCTTGAAATTAATTTTTTTTGTTCCATTGGTGATTTTATAGTTTTCCATTAGTAAAATTTTTAATCTTTTCTTCCTTAGGTTTTTAATGGAAGTTGAAGATGCAGGATATTTTCTATGTTTTTGAACAAGCTGGGCTTATGCTTTATCTGTGGCTAATCATGAATTATTGGGAAATAAGATTTAGAGCTTTTTTTGTGCATGGCTTCTTGCTTAACTGCTGTTTTCTTTATCATTTTGATAAGGGTGTTCATGGGAATTCTACAGATTATGTTGTTCAAATGTTTGTGATAAAGAGTTAACTGTTTAAGCATTGGTTTATGAATAAATATTAGCAAGTAACTTGCCAAATTTACATAAAATAATTGTAATTATTTTAAAAGGTTCCCAAACCAAAATACATCTTGTAACAGTGAAGATTTGCTACAAAGTAAAAATTGGATAACAGTGAGCATGTTTCTAAATGCATATATTAAGAGACATGACTTAACTCTTATTTTTATGGAGTAGTAACTCTGCACAAGTCTCCATGAGACAAGAAGCTATCTGACATGTACAAGAAGTGAAGGCAGAGCCAAACCAGAGATTTTATGGTAGGAGATAGATGAAGGATGGAAGGTATGAGGGGAAAAATGTGAAAATGGTTTGTAAATTATAGGTTATCCTTTCTGTCATCCAACATTTTTCTTTGGTAATTCTTCTGCAGAGAGAGTTCTCCAATACTAAAGACCATGGGAGGAATGGCTTTGAAGGGAGCCTCTGCCAACTTTTGGTATCTTTCTTCCCAGTACCTCTCTCAGTTCATTCAGCTGGTGAATGAGCAGTCACATTAGGCCATTGATCAAAATGAGTGGCAACACTGACCAAAATGACAGATATGGCTAGACTACTATTAATTTAAGAATTTAATTTTAGTTTGTGCCTCCAATATCTCTGAAATCTATCTTGTCTATAAAATCCCATGTAAACAAATCTTTGAAGCTTAGAGGGCCCTGTTCCTTATGGGAGGTACTGCCCCAGCCCCTTGTGGCTAGGTGCTTGCCAAACTCAAGGATGCCAGTGAAGAAATTCTGACTTTGTTCTCTGACAGCATTTTCTTAGCTGCTTTAAAGTACTTGAGTTCTGTTGTTCAACAGTGATACACTGGCTCTGTGTTGTGGCTGAGAGGAAAAAAATGCAATATCACAAACTGCTCTAAAATAATTTAGCAAACAAGGAAATGAAGCAATTCCAGCTCTGGGATGAGTATACTGATAGTTAAAAGCTTCTGTCTTGCATTAAAAAATTATAAAATAGCAAAATGCATATTTCCAGCACCTTGATATTCTAGAAGATTTGGAATATGTTTATCTGTTTGTTGCTTAATGCTTGTAAAGCAGTGGGACCTGTGTTTTAGCTGAATAAAACATTTAGATCTCCTTTTCACTTCCAACAGGTGAATAGTTTAGCTGAAGTGTGGCTTTAAACCTGAACATGCAGAAATATCATGCTGACATCTTCAGTCTTCCTCTGTTTCTTCCAAGTTCATTGGGACTTATGCCAGGAGTTGGGATCAATTCAATTGCAGAGACTTTGGTCAGGCCCCTTGGGACAAGCCAATCTGAAGAGCCAGTGGTTTTTCTTCAAGTTGTTCTGCAAATCACAGCAATGCTGCAAGCAGGCCTGGGCCACAAAGGTGTTTTGGGTTAAAATAAAGCCCAGAGGAAAAAGCCTGGTTTGAGGCACTTGGCCATTTCCAAGTGCCCTCAAACCTGGCTCAACTCAGTCAAGGTAAAGCAGTCATGATCTCACATGAAGAGATCATGACTGTGGCTGTGGCTCACAGTAGGAGAACTGATAATAAGAGGTGGAGGGAAGAAGTTTGGAAGTAGTTGATTGCTTTTCATTCTTACCTGCAATGAGGTTGTAGGATTTTTCTTAGCAATCCTTTTTCAGTTTTTCCTGGGCATCTTGTGAAGTGTGAAGGAAAACAGGCACAGCAAATTAATACTGGGAATGAATCTGTGATGCTGGCATAATTAATTTTCTTATGTTGCATTGCCTGAGCTGTAAGCAACAGCACAAACAGCTGGTAAATGGTTCAGTTTCTCTTGCATGTAAGAAAGTTGGAGATAGCAATTTTTCTGGCTTATTTGTTTTTTCGTCCTCACTGTACTTAGGTGGTATTAAAGGGTTTCTGCAGGTCAGGTGTGGCTCTGTGGATTTTTCACACTTTCCCCCAGGTAAATACGAGTTCATAGAAACAAATATTTCTGTGTCAATGTGTCTGTTTTGGCAAAACTTCTATCAAAAAGATCTTTTAAATTTTAGCATGTCACTCCTACCCATTCATCCCTCTTCCCCATTCCTGAATAGTCTCTATATTGCTCTATATTTATAATTTTTAATTAGTACTTGGACTTCAAGAGCATTTTCTATATTGTGTCTGAGTGCTAAAGTTTGAGTGCTGTGGAAGAGCCTTTTTTTTTTTTTTTGTGCAAATGAAAAAAAAATGCTGAAAGTTTGCTAAGTAGCGGTCTGGTTTTGCAGGAAAGTTTAGTAAGGATAACAGCAGGATAAACTTTCCTACTAATTTAAGAATCTCACTCCTTTCATCTTATTACATTGTCAGAATCTGTAGGTGGAAGGGCTGATATTCTGCAAGATGTGGCAGACCTGAGCGGTTAGGTGAAATCTGCTGTAATTGGGTATCAATGGCAAGGTCAGTGCTGGTTACTGTAACTGTTTTCTTCTGCCTTTCCCTCTCCTTGAAATGAAGTCTAAGTACCTTTGACTCCTTGCTCTATATGTGTATTTGTGTGTAGAGCTTATTTGTGGAAAAACATGCCTACAGTTGTACAGTGTTGTGAAGCAGAGCTACCCTCCTGCAGTGTTCTGTCGCATTCAGTTACAATGCCTCACACCAGACTACAAAATGGAATGGCAGATTCATAGCTACATTTGTAAAAGAGCATCCCTACATCATTTCTAATTCCAGTGCTGCTTGATCCTGTTCTTCTGGTGTGCTGAATTGGGAGGGATAGTTGGAAGCTCTGTACTGCACAGTTCTTGATGTAAGAGTCTGTGACAGCAGACTGACAGGGAAAAAGCTGAGGCATCTGAGATTTCATGGCCTAACTCTGAATTCAAAACCTATCAGTGATTTGTTATAGATAATTGCAATTACGATCTTTTAATTTTATTTACATAGTGATACACTCTAATTTTATTCTTTCTCTGTAATGTATTTTTATCTATGAAAAATTCTACTAATTAACAGATATGAAAACCTTACATATTCTCTGGATTTTTTTTTAATAGATATGTATGTTTGCTTATGTCATATTTCTTACACTGCTTGTGAGGTTTGAGCTTAGAAAATGTGTTGGGATATTATTAGTCTTGTAGCAGTGTACAGGATGGTCATGGAAGAGTGTTTAACTTCCCATGGGGCTCTCTGTTGCTTGGAAAGTCACGGAGAGAAGATATTGAGAAGGCATAGAAAGGCATATTATGGGCAGTGCTGCAATTTCGATCTGGTGTTAGATTTTAATATCCATACAAGTAAACCATGTTCAAGGCCACATCCTGTGAATTATGAGAGATGAGGAGAATGAAGTCAAATCTTGCACCTTCACCTGTAACTTTTTCTGAATACCACCTCAGTTAATAATTTCTAAAACTACTTTCCTTACTCTTACAAGTTGCAGTGGAAGACGAATGGGCATCTGCTTTGCATTTCAGTATTCTCACCCTTACATTAGTACTGTGCTAAATTCTCTCTTTTCACAGGTTCAGTTTCACAATTTTTTCTTTTTTGATTCCTTTCCTGATCTGTGTCACAGAATATTATCCTTGCCAATTAAAATAGCATTGAGAAACCATAAAGTACCCAGCCAGTTACAGTGGAAAAGTAAAAATAAAAGCCCATTTCTAACAAAAAAGCATGCCTTAGTAGTGCTCATTCAAAAGATATTAGTTTATTAGTATATTTGGATATTCTATATAAAGTAAATAAAGGAATTAAATGTATAAATTGTGTTTATAAAGCTGTTAAGTTTAATGACATAAACATAAAATGGCAATGTTACAGGAGATGGAACCTTACAGTGAAAAGCTACTATACAAATACTTTTATTGGTCCACTAGCTGTCAATATGCTTTTGGATCAATTTATGAAGTAACTTATCCCTTCAGTTAAGAATAAATAAATCATTAAGCAGACTAAGAATCTTATTAAAATAACCCAAAACCAAACCAAAACAACCCACACTAAAATAAACCAACCCCCCAAAAAAACCCTCCACAAACTGAAGTAAAAAAACAAAATAGAATTTAATCTAATCGAGTTGAAATAAGTTTTATGGCCATCTTAAGTAGCTCCAATATTTCAGTTTACTTTGACAGGGTTATACTAATCTGCCTGGGATTCTGTATATTTGACTTTTCTGCATGAAGCCTACTGACTTCTATGGGAGCAATATAAATTATATGAAAGACATATAAAGACCACAGACCCCTACAATAGTTTTCTTGCATCCCTAAGACTACTTTTTTATAACTAAAAATATTTCATTTTGGGTTGTTTCTTCTGTTTACCAGTACAGCTCCCCTCATTCATTCTCTAATGCTCTTCTTTCCCATGTTGTGCTTACTGTCAGCACTCAATATTAAAGCATTATATATTTGGGGAATTCTTCCATGAGAAAGTCCATTTGATTGATCAGGCCATTTTTAATGTAATGGAACATTGAATATTTATGCCTTGAAAAATACTAAACCTAGCTAATGTAACATAGTGGCTGTTTCAAAAGTTGCTCCTTTCCATCTTATGTACTCTTTCATATAAAACCATCTTGATTCTAAATGTGTCCTGGGAAACCTGTTCCATTTAACATGGAAATGCATTTTGTTGGAACAAGTTTTTCCATCTAGGTGGAAATGGCACAAGCAATGAGATGCAGTGGGAAGACAGGGAAAAGACATGGCTTGTGCTTGTGTCAGAGGAAGATACAAGACTTATGTTGTATGGTGGGAATAACACTTAGGAGTGTCTGTTTGCATGCCCTGTGTGTACATTTAACAAAAAAAATATTTGATGTCTTGTTAGTAACCAGCATAATTTTTAAAATAGCATTCTGCTCCTGAGTATTTCTGTTTTCTCCATTTAGGTGTTCTCCTTCAAAATTCAAACAGTAACTTTCAGTGTTCTAAAAAACAGAAGTTGGAATTAGCCGAGGTTCCCTGGGAGTGTTCTTGTCTACTTGCCTTTTGTCAGTTGCTTCTCTTGCTCCACTCTAGTTTATCACTACTGCTTGTGACCCATAACTACTTCTACTCTTCCATATAAATTGTCCCTTAAAGTGCAGGATCCATTTATTGTATCACTGGCTCCAGACTATGTGTGTATGGCAGATCACTAAATGCTACTAAAACCTCTTGAACATGAAAGGCAGAAGAGCCCAGATCCAGAGCACAGTCCAGGACAGAAGCAAATAACAGTGTCAGGCTTTTAGTGCCAGGCCTCTGAGCGCAAGAACTGAGAGCCACTTCTAGTAAATTGGTTTGGCAAGTCTGCAAGAATGTTTGTCCTGATACTGGCTCTGCTGCCCTTTTTTATGATCTTCAAAAATTCCTGGATTCTTCTGCTTCTGAATTCTATAAATGACCTTAATGATGCATTAATATCATCAGGCAGGACTTCTGTGAAAATTTGTGTTGGTAAAATACTCTGAAGATGTGAAGAGTACTGTAATTATGATAATAGGATATGTTATTCTGTTTATTTGGTTGGTCTCTCACTTTGCTTTTTATAAGCTAAATTCTTGTTCTTCATTAATGAAGTACTTGTCATTGTGACAATTTTCAAAGCAAAATTAAGAGTATTCTTAAATAATTTGAGCTGAAGTACATTTGAGATTCAATAGAAATCAAGTTGTTGCTCAGCTTTCTTGACTTCTTCATGAACAGATGTACTCTGGTGTGTAATAGGTTGGACTTATAAAAGTAGAAGAAGATACCTGCACTCCCCAAAGGACAGCCAGACTCGTGTAGTTTTATCTGTACCTTCTACAAAGAATTGACTACATAAATTAAATCATGATAAATTAAAATGTGGAAAGAATATTTGGCCATTATGTAGTTCGTAAGTGGATAAGAAATTATGAACAAGTTGATAGTCATCCTGCTGGAAAAATTAGGAATTAATAGATTTTGGGGTTATTATACTTTATTTTTTTAATGCTTTGTCTTTTGTTATATCCTTCCAATACTGTAATCAAGTTCATGCCACTTTGCTTTATGAGAGTGAAGCTAGTGTCTTCAATCTGAGCCTCCTCTGGAATTTTAAAGTAAAATTGAATAGCTGCCCTGTCAGGGGTGTCTTTTACTTCTTTGGTGGCAAATCCAAATACAGTGGGATTGAAAGCAAATATGTGAGAAGTTCTTGATGCTCATGCTTCTCATCAGTCTCTTTCCATGTTGGTGTCCAGTCCTAAAGCTAAAGGAGATGAACCCTATCAGGAATTATTCCCAGACACTTTGACAAAGTGCAGCACATTACCTGAAGCAGGAAAATCACTGGTGTCTCAGATTGCCTCTCCTTTCAGCCTATTCTAAAGAAAGGTGTACCGATTTTTTCCCCCCTCTTCCTTATCTGGGGCTAAAAAAAAGGTAATATATGATCATTACAGATACTAAAACTGCCAGAATTCATGTCATATAACGAGCTCGAGTTCATTAGCAAACTCACATCACAAAGTTTTAAGAGGGCTGCCAGAGGAGCTGTGCAGGCTACTGACTATTGATCTGTTTAGCTCATTTAGAACACTGGAAGAATTGCCTAAAAGTGAAGGAAGCTAAAGCTATTTGTGTGATGGCTGAAGGTAGAGAGGAACAATCAGTCATTGATTCCATGTATAGTTTTTGAGTAGTTGTTATAGGATTCAATAACAAAGTATTGAAAGAAGGTTACAGTAAAAGAAGAAAGAAGTATATTGCTAAACAACCAGAAGATCATTAGTTTGAAAGGATCTGTCTCTTCTGTCTGGGTTACAAATTTAACTGATGCAGGCAATACTGTTGATATAATTATTTTTACAGAAAATGTGACCTGATGATGATGATTTGCCTATGAAATAAGAATGACAAAAAGGTCACCAGTACATCGAGAAGGGATTAAAACTTGGATAATTGTCATGTAGCAATCACTGTCAGGGAGATGCATTTTTGGTGCGTGCAGGCTGTGACATTCAACATTGTTATTTTCAAAGTAGTTATTAGAACTGCTAAAATAACTATTAAAACTTGCATATGACACACAAGTGAGCAATTAGACAATGTGAGAGGACAATGGGAAGTTCTGTGTATAGATCTGAAGCCCTTAGTGGGCTACAGTGAAGGACTAATCCTTTGCTGTAGAAACAGAGGGCCTTTCCAGTAGGAAGTGAGGGTATCCTTCATGATTAGCAGTTGTCTCTGTTTCTGGAGCACCGTATCAAATCCTGGGGTGATAGTTCCAGGAGGATCTCAGTAGGGAATGTTCATCTAACTGGGGCAGATTTCACTAGAGTGATTTCACAAAATCAACTGTTGTGGTTTAGCAAATCACTCCTAAACTTTTTTCTTAACAGTTTCCCATCTCCTTCTTCCCCAACCCTTCCCCCCCTCCGCCCCCAACTCCATGTTGGAGGGTGTATTTATTTTTCTTTTGTTTTCCTCTTTAACAGAGAAAAGATGTATCACTTTGACAATTTCTGGGTTAAGGTTGATTTCCATTGCTAGCAATTTGGAAACAGGTGTTCTTCTCCCTTTTCTGATTTTTTTTTCTTTTCTGAGGATGAATGTTAAATTCCATTTGGACATTAGTCTTAATGTCTTCAAATTGTGTTTCTGTGTTCAGGCTCTCATCTGTATTATTTGAGAGAGGATATTATTCATTAACAGTGGTACTCTATACCTTTTATAACAATGTGAGCCTCCCCAGCCTCAAAAGCAGCAACTTATTTCTTCTGAACAAAATAAGGATCAGAAATATGCCTAAAGGTGAAATTCCATAAATAATAAACTATTGGCTTCTGTCCTTTTGTCAACAAAACATAATAAAAATGCCCTTTCCTTTGACTTTATAAAGTCAAGTTATTACAGTTCTGTTGTGCTCTCTTGTTTCCATGGAAACAGTCTGTCTAATTTTAGGGAATACTCTTCACTCCTACCATTCAGTTAAGCATGACATAAATTTATGTAGTACTACCAGTGTCTCTTGCACTGCCATCAAGAAAACTCAAAATGCAGTTGGGAGACAGTGTACACATCAGATAAGGAGAATGCAAGTGAAGGTTTCTCAAAAGAAGAAAAAAACCACCCAAACAAATTAAAACCAACAAAACCTGAAAAAACCCACCCAAAAACACAATGACCCCAGAAATCTACACTGTGAGCTTTGTGAGATACCTCTGTGTTAGAGTAAATGTACTGACACTGGATTTGTTTGAAATAATATTAAAGAAAAAAAAAAGTCTAATAAGAAATGGGTTATATTTAACTCAGATATGTAGCAGACCTTTCTGGATACTTAAATTTTAAAATAATTAAAATATGCATTGTCACATTTAGATGTAAAAATGAAGTAGAAAAGCAAACTGAAAGAGAGGTGGAGAGACAGTGCTGTTCAATTTCTAAAGACTGGATAACTTCATCTGTGTTTGTAATGAATATGAAGCTACCTAATAATATAACTGATGAAATGTCACCTATAAAGGTCGGGGTGCCTATTATATTATATCAATAGTGCCAGTGTGTTGCATACAACACACTAAGGAGTAAAAATGAGGCGAAATCTTGTATCTCAGCTGCCAGTAGAGTATCAGCAATGGAACAGAACCATGGCTGTGCCCAGAAGCAAGACCTTTGCTTCTGCTCACCTCGAAATGGGGATTGTCAGAGAATCAGGAGCTCTCAGGAAAATTGTGCTTCCAAAGATTAGGGAGACATGGGAGAGATTTAAGAATTCCAGCTTTAAGAATGGCTGTGTCTCATGATTTAAGCCAAATAACCATTCTAGAAATACATCTGTGCTTTAGCACAACCAATGATATCTAGGACTTTACACTAGGAATTGCATAGAATGTGTCTAAAGTTCTTAACATTCACATGTATTGAGAACCAAATAATCTGTATTGATGAATATAAAAGGAACAGATGTCAACTGCACAAAATTTTATTCAAGGAGATTTAGTGCCATAAAGAGTAACTTTATTTAGTACCATAAAGAGCCAATTATTGCTTCTGGTAGGGGGGCCTAAAGAAATTAGTGTGTGCATAGTACTTGTTGGTTTTGGTTTGTGGCTGAGCCCCAGACAGCTCTCGGAACCCTGAGTGTACTTAGGGTGACTTCTCTCAGGCAGGAATCAAATGTTCATCTATAGCACTGCATACCTGTGTGCAGTCATATGAACAAAGATCCATCGATTACTTCTCTAACAACAATAAACTACTGCAGAAATAAAATCACAGACAATGGATTGTTAATTGTCACATCCTTAACCTAATAACATTGTGTAGCTAGCAATGTTTTTCTTCCCTCTTGTTCTTTTTTTTTAAATTATATTATGACCTAAGAGTTTTAATTTTAATGAATTGAATGTGTGTGTGTGTTTTCTTTTGGCTTTGGTCTTGAAATGTTATACTACATCTATAAATTTGAATGAGAAACCTATAATATAGAAACTAGCATCATAGAACATGCAGATGGAAAAGGATCTTCACAGAAAAAGTAATACTGCTTTATTTAAATCTGCTAATAAGGTATGTGGGATAACTTTCACAATATGCTTTGGAGAGTAAACACAGATCCCAAAACACATGTAACAAATTATTCTTTTCCTTGAATTGATGTGAAGGAAGTAGCTCACTTAGATTTACATTCAATAAACTGAGTAACTACAAAATATTTTAGTTAGAGATTAATTTTCTATTAACATCAAAGACATTAAAATTATTCATCTTCCCATTTGTAGAAGTAACTTAAGCACTCGAGGAATAGTAGTTCCCATTTAACAGGAGTCTGGCATGTTTTAAATATTTCACTATGTTTTTATGAAATGTGGCAAAATATTTTGAGAGCAACATTATTCAAAGTAATTTGTCATCCCATATCCAGCTTAGATATTCCTCTGGTTTGCATAGACATGGAGTAACATGTGTGCCATGACCATTGTGCTGACTTCACTTCTATATGAAGGTCATCTATGACATTTCTTCTAGAACTCCCACATAACTGGGTTTTAAAATTTAATTTTTTGCAATTGTTCTATTTCTAATTGTATATGTCTGGTGGCAATGAATCTCTTCCTCCTTTCTGCTCATGTTCCAGCAAGCACTGTTTTTCTGTTCGTGTCAGGAGACCTGTTGCGGTGCTTTAATTTGTGATTTGTGAAATACGTCTTGTTAGAAACAGAAAAAGCTATCCCCAGAAGAGTACAGTTGGTGACAGTGCAAGCAAGACAAAGGAATTGGCAGCAGAACAACACACTGCTGGGAAAGCATCTGTGCTGTGCTTTCTAAAGTACTGTGGGGAGGGAAGAACAGTGTGAAAAGTAGAAGCTGTAGCTCCTGGTTTATACCTCACACAAGGTCAAAATAAAAAAAAATTAAAACATTATTAATAGTTTCAATTAATTTACTCAGTTTTATTATTTTTCCCATTTTGACATGGTTAGGAGGAACTGATTCTTTCTGAGGGCTGACAGAGATGTACTCAGCCTCAGGTGCTTATTGAAGTCTTTAGACCACCTGCTAAAAAGCCTTGCTTGTGTCCTGACCCACCCTGTGTTGCCTTCTGTTGCTCTTCTGACCAGCCATACCCCTCTCTGAAGTGTATATATAACTCTCAGCAAGACAGAGCTGGATGTTTGATCTATTCTGGTGCCTTCATTCCTTTTGGTGTTTCCTGACAACATTAATGGAAACTGCTTCCTCTAAATTGATTAAATTGTTAGCTGAGAGAGGTAGAGCTCTTTGCTTTTTTGCCTAAAACTTCTATGTGTGTGGTGGGTTACACTGGAAGAGGGCTTACGTGGCTTTTTTGGCTTCCCAAAGGGCACTGTGTCTGATGGAGCTCAGGAGAGAGCCTTGGTCTCTGTGATGGCACAGCATGCTCAAAGAAATGCTTCTTTAGTATCCCAAATACTTATGAAATGTCCAACATAGAGAGGCCCCATTTGTGCTGTCACCTCTACAAGTGAAAGGCAGGATTGGAAACCATTATGGAAACCAGAAAATAGCCCTGTGGCTTTTGGCTGGCATACAGAGGCATCCTATGGAAAGGCTATTTTTAACAGCCTGAGTACCTTCCTCAGCCTGCTACTTTGGCTTCTACAAAAGATGCCAAAAACCCCAACCCAACCACTCTCCCAGTTCCCACAAGTTTAGGTGATTCCAAGCCATAAATATTATTTTTCAGAGAAGAAATATTGGTGGGTCCTGGTGATAATTTAAGTTTGTAGGCTTTTCTTGGCTTTATTCAACATGAATGTATGGTCAGAGCTGAATCTAGAACATTTCCCTCTTATAAAAAAGAGAAAACAGCCTTTTAATTTAATTTAAATACCCCAAATTTCTTCTGTTGTCTACGTTGATAATGGAAAAATCCAGATTTGCTGCATGTTCTTATAGCTAACAATAAAAAATTGAGAGCAAAATTAAAAACCCAAGAATACATCATAAAGACAATTTTTTGTATTTGCTTAACAAATGCATGGTTAAATTCAAAGTTATCTGTCATTTATGTGTAAAATGCTAGACTATTTTACTGTATTTTTTCTCAGTAAGTTGTGCTGCAGCTTTTGACATATTTTTAATGTTTCCAGAAGAAAAATGCAATCAATTTACAAAAAGAAATACTGTGCATCAAGCTCAAAAAAGCATGAAATGGAATAGTTGTAGACTAGACAAGAATGCCTGGCATCAAGTGCTGTTATCATTCTCTTAAGGGCACAGCTTTCCATCACTCTTGCCTAGCTTGCAGACCTAAGAGTATTTCTGTGTTTAGCTGGAGAAGTTTCTTAGCAAATGCTGTTAAGGATCAGAGGAACTGTTTGCAGAACAAGGATCTTCCCATATTTGCAATATCATCCTGCTAAATTTTTTGTTGCCATCAAATAAAAAGCCCGTAGTTCCACTGGAGCTCTCACTGTCACTAGGCACTCATGACATTCAGGGAGCTCGTGGGCTGATGCTGGGATGGTACAAACCTTCAGCTCCTCCACAAGGCTCCCAGCCTTGGTGCCAAAGAGGATGGAAATACCTCCAACTGTGACATTTTATGCTGAAGGACTGCAGCTCAGCAGGCATCAGCCTGATTCTGCTGGAGGGGTTAAGAAGATGTGTGTTTCTGATAGATATTTTAGGGTAAGTTTGCTACATCTGTACATGGGCTGGTATTTGGAAACAGTAAGTGTTGCTGTCAATGCTGACTTTGCCCTGTACGTACTAAGATAAATAACACAGTGCAAGAAGTCATCAGGAATTGAAAGGCTCTTCTTTAAATACCAAGTGCTGTTGGATGCTTTCTTCCAAACTATCAAACCTCTACAAAACCAAAAAGAATTTAATATGTGTATTTCTTGTCTTTGCAAGTAAACAAACACATATTTTAAATTAGGCTTCAGTAGTGTTATGTGTTTAGGTAGCAAATTAATAGTGTGGCATGTGATAAACAAAGACAGTCACAGGACTGTGGTGCCCCTTACAGTTAATTTCCCAGCAAGATTTGTTTTCAGCTGGAAGGTTGGCATTTAGCTTTCATCACAGTTGTCCTGTTGCTACAGGGATGTTTTGCATACGTTGTATGAGAGCTGACATGTAGGGAAGCCAGCTTCTACTTTGCCTTTCAGCAATCTTCTTATTCTGTGGGGGAATTTTAATCCTTTTTTTCTATTTTAATCCTTTTTTTCTATTCATTGCAAAGTGACAGTGCATATTACATAGGTGAAAGGGAGAACAAAGTCTTAATGGATTTATTTAGCTTCCTTGCATGTGGTTGTTTGTTTTGTTTTTTTTTAATAACTCCAAAAAGACTACTGAAAAAGGACTACCAATTTTGACAGTCTTTGTCATTTAAAGTATTTTTAAAGCAGACTCTCCAGTTCCCTGGATTAAATCAAATAGATTTGTTTGAAAATGTATGTGGCATGGAAATGATTCTGTGATCCTCTTGTGTATTGGAGTATGTACATGATCTGTATTTACTACAGAGGCAGGAATTATGCACACATTTAGCTAATTTTTGTCTCTAATATGAATCTCTAGTGATTAATTGATGGTTTGGTTTTTTGTTTGGTTAGTTTTTTTTTACTTTACCTGGAAAGCTTGATCTCATATTTCTCGCTTAAATGGTACAGCTAATTCCTGCCCTGTGATCTTTTCCATGGCAAGGTGGGTTGGTTTCCAAGTTATTGGACCATTTCATGCAAGAATGTGAAGTTCTAATCCTTACTGAAGTAAGATTTCATAGAATATGACAAGGTTGGGACCAGCAGAGAAGTTTTTTATTTCAGGATTTGTGCATGTATGTGTTTCAGAGACAAACATTAATGGGTTTTAAATATGCATTTATATTCCTCTTTGGTAATAATTGAAAAGCAGATTAACGCTAGCCTAGGATCCTATATACTTCATTAAACTAGTGTTAGGCTACTTTTTGAAAATCATGACATCTATTAATTTCTACTTGTATAACTACAAACAACTGAAATACACAAAAAGTATTTCTTTTCTGTTCACGTATTCCTTTCGATTCAACACAACATACAAACATGATTACATAGCTAAAAACCCCAAAACAAAACAAAAAAAATATTGACTTGTTACAATAGTCGTACAATTTTGTCTGGTGTAAGATGAATTTCACAATTTCCTGCTGCCAGCATGTTAAGACATGGAAATCCCAAATTGCAGATTTTGTAGCATTATACAATACCTCACATTCTCTACAACAGACATGAGATAGAACACTTTCATAATTTTAGAATACTATAATATTGTAAATAACTCTTCTCCAAAGGGTCAAGTCCGCAAAAAGATGAAGAAATCTGCATTCCTATTTCTTTGATGGAAGTGGGGGAAATGATATAGCAGTGACTCTACAAATTTATAGAGGAGCAAAAGCAGAAAGATACTTTAATGTAATTTCTGAAAGCTTGAGAAAAGCCAAATTGGATTTTCAACTACTTTTTGTTGAGTCAAAGGTCCTAAGCTGTCCCAGTTGACCTAGAAAGAGAAATGTGGGCTTGTCAGTGGCTGGTAATAAATAAAGAAAAAATGGGAGATGAATCTTTACTGCATGTGTGTGTGGGTGAAGTGAATCCTGCTGTTCATCTTCTCAATGGGCCACAGGACACCATTAGCATCCTTCTCATCAGCCAGTGGATTTTGTAGGTGAAGAACAGGTTTTTTTCTTTCCTCTCAAAAACATGGTTGAGCAAAAACTCAAACACACACAAAAATCTTATTTTGGTTTGGTAATGCAAACAAAGAAGAAAAGGAGACGGGCAAGCCAGAACTGAAGTTAAATTAGGCCTTTTAAATTAAATTATTCTCCTTCTGCTTCACTCCCTCAGTGTTCTGGCACCACAGCTGACAGTAAGCATTTTCTAGTTAGATTATCAAAACTTTTAATATCTGCAACAGCACTGTTGGTGCTGGAATGCACCTGTGCAGTGAGGATTAAGAAAAACAACACATTTTAGCCCTGTGGAGCCACAAGTTACAGTCAGGTCCAGTGTGGATTTGATCAGGTTGTGCTCCAGGACATCTCCAGCACAGGGGCCCTGCTGTTCTGAAATGGGAGGTACGAAGAGAAAATGTGCTCAAGGCCTCCCTGAGCTATCCCAGAGCCAGGTACTTTGGATTTCCTCACCAATGAGTGGCAGTGGATAGCTTGGGGCTTTGGGGTGCTATATGACACTGTCAGTGCTTGTTCTGCAACTTAGGCTGCAACATCCCTGTATGGGTTTACCTGAGTTAGACAAAGCATATTCTGTGTCAGTTGTACGTACCTCTGTCTGCTTTGTTTGTTCAAAATAATTGTGCAGTGCATTGTATTTCAAATATGGACCTAAAGTCAGGGATGTGAAATGCATTTTTTCCATGGGAGAAGCAGTAGATCTTGTCTCCAAATATTTGTTTTCTTTATATACAAATTATAAAATGAATTTAAAAAGGCGCGTGTGTTAATTTGAAAGCTACATGTCATAGCTGAAGAAAGGGAGCCCAGAGGGTTTCTCCATGTAGTAACCTTTTATGAAAGTCAACACAGATTTATCTGGAAAATAGGTTAATAGGAGAGTTAGAGTTTGAACAAAACAGTGTTATTAATAATGTTATGATTGATAATCTTATTAATTCTAGGAAGCTCTTAATAATGCAGTATTTAAATGAAGGTCCAATTACTAGTTTAGAATTTCTGTTGTGCATTTCCCATGCTTGGGAATCATTTTCCATATGTGGGGTTGCTACCTGCAGTTATTTGCCTTAAAAAGAACTGGTCAGATAAGTGGAGTTCATGCAAGAGAGACACAATCTCCAAAGAGCCACTGGCCTTTGTTTTCTCCTTCACTTATTCTGTTGAAGCAGAGGAAGTCTGTGTTCTGTCACAGAAATATATATCTTTTTTTCATAATATATAGGCATATATAGGGACAAGGAAGACATGAAAATTTTCTAAATTACTCATAATTTGTGTCTTAGAAGAATTTAATATCTTGCTGCAAACATCAGCAGGGAAAAATAGCAAGCCTTTGCTTTCTTTCCCCCCTCCCCTCCCCACCCCACCTTTTATTTTTCCTTTATATATTTCAAACATTCATTCTTCATCTCATCCATTAAATCTCTTTGGGAAATGCCCTGTATTTGCTCCCTGGTAGAAAAATCATCAGAGTGTGTTCATGTTAAACGAAAATTAGAATTTTGCAGCTGACTGAACATGAGAGCAAATTCACAATTCATATTAATTAGTTATAATTTTTCCGAACCAATTTCACAGAAATTGATCCTAAACCTACTGTACAATAATGTCCAGCTCTCCATGGAGTTATACTGATAAATATTTTATAAGGAAAATCTTCAAAGGTGTCAAACATCAACATTAACAGCTTTCTTTCATGCATGATAGAAAAGCAATACATTCCAAGGTATGTCTATGAGTTAAGTTGAAGAGATTCATTGCAAAGATTTTAGGAGAAAAAGAATTCTAAGCTTTGAATTATCCACTATTTTCTTTATTGTGCTCCAGCTGAAGTCAGTGAATCTAAGTGAGCTGCCAGTGCAATTAGGGGAGTTGAATTAAGCCTGTCTGCAGCCAGGTCTAGCTGGGAAAGGGAAATGTGCATAAGCAGAGTAAGAACTCAAAGTCCTTTCTTTTGATAGTCTTTTCAGATTCTGTGATCTGCTATTTCAATAACAGAAGAGAGAAATCACTTCTAAAGGATGGCAGGGTATATCTTAGTAAATGGGTAAAACCCCGTAATTGTGCACACCATCAAAGGCAGCAGATAATGCAGCTGGAGCACCCTGTACCTGCTGATGCGGACAGTGAGAAATGGAGAGGCACAGTAAGAGCGGGGGCTAGCAGGCTGTAGAAGGACTGCTATTTTTGTGCTGGCTGGTGTATTTGCCATGGGGAAAGCTGCTGACTGTCTGGGCTTTGTGTTGGAATGTGTCTGTTTACCTGTTCCAATGAGGGGGAACATTTAATCTGACCTTGGATGTTAGAATCAATGTGTCATTATACTCATTTTATCAATGCCCTTCTTTCTTGAGACTTTTTCTGAGGCTTGATTTCTTCTTGCTGTTTTCCCTTGCTATTTAATGCTGTCATTAGTATTGGCACCAATCTAAGAGAAGCAATACCCAAATGAGCTGTGCTGGGGAAGGGCTTGGCTGTTTCTTTGCTTTCACTTCCAAGACCTTTTTGCTGCCTGTTTCTTTATCAAAGATTATTGAAAGTTATCAGAAAGATATTTACAATTCTCTTTCACTATCATTGATGGATTCCTTTAGCTTTAGACAGAAATATATTTAAAAAAAAAAAAAAACAAATCAAGAAAACAAAAAATGCAGATGTTTATGGCTGCTTTCTCTTGATTGTAACATTAAAGAACATTCAAAGCAACAGCAATAAATGGTGAGGAATTACAGTTATCTCACAGGTTTTTGCACTTGTAGTCCTAAAACAGTCCTCCTCTGTAAATCAGCCAATTGCTGAATGCCCAGGAGAAAGGGAGTGGTAGAGCTTCAGAACAATTGCATGTTAGGGCATCAGTGTAGTCCTATTTATTTTTCTCAATCACAAAAGAATAGGTATTTTAGGTAGTCAAAGAATACATACCATTGATTTCCTTGCTTTTTTTTGCTTACTCCCATATTTTTGTCTTGCCTTTCTGCTGCCACTAGGTCAATTACAAGAGCTGAAGTGCAATTTTCCTGAATATTACTCTTCTTTCCAGTAGAGAGGCTATCCCTTATTTCAAACAGAAGGCCTGTGTTCCCACATTACTGGGGCAGAATCCTTGTGCATAGCTTTTAAATTTTTTTTAGCCATTTGCTTTGTCACATTCTGACTCATAAATCAGCCTTGTAATATTCAGGGGGTAAAGGAGAAAGAAACTGGCTGTAAGTTGTCCTTACAGAGTGCACCATCAATCTGGCTATCGGATACTGAAATATATAATATTTATTATATAATATAATAATATTCTTGGGAATTGTTCTGTTCCTTAATAGGATTCAGTCATCTCCAGTTATAAAGACATCATTTCTGTGCTTTGGACCTGGTATGTTCTGGTGGCCTGAATCATGTTCCTTCACTGATGCTCATTGTTATGGCTAAGGGAAGGAGCAGAGCTGTCATCCCAGTTAGCTGGGGAAGAAGCTTAGGTCTGTGTGGTGGTTTGACTGGAAGTGAGTTTTTTTTCAGGATTTAGTGGTCAAACTAATAGGTGTTCAGGTTTGAATACTGGCATCTGGTGTGGTCACTGAGGATAAGGATCTGTTTCTGNTCACAAGAGACACCAAGGATAGAATATTTTCATGGAGGCACTGGCTTTGTGCCAGCGTCAAACCATGACAGTCTGATGTTCAGCTTCCGACAGCTGATCAGATAAATCAGTTCAGAACAACCGAGATGCTGCCTGCTGGGCCAGGGCTGCAGAGGCTGCTTCTATTTTAAGACACACAGTACACTTAACATACTGATGGCAGCTCTGCAACTGGCTGGAAGTCAAGTGATCTCTTCTAGGAAAAGCAGTTTCAGGTACTGAAACCAGCACCTTTATATTCTTTTTAGCCTTTAGTGTGCACATAATGATCGTGAAAACTTTCACTGAAGTCCTAAATTTAAGGCAGGTTACAGGGATCCGTGGTGGGAGTGTGTGTGTGAGTGTGAGCTGAACACTAATCCCTTAATGGTATTAATTAGACCTAAGCAGGTGTGACGTTCAGGCTGTGTTGGCATCTAGTTCCACACCTGCCGTAAGAGGCTACAAAGTGCCGTTAATTGGTACCATTTCTTTAAGATTCACTTTGCTTCTCTGCAATGTCAGCAGAGTTTGTTAGGCTTATATATTCATCCTTTCAGCTAACACAGTGTTTGCTGTTTCACAAAAATACAAAAAAAATCCTGT
Source organism: Sitta europaea (assembly GCA_013400255.1). Taxonomy (NCBI): domain Eukaryota; kingdom Metazoa; phylum Chordata; class Aves; order Passeriformes; family Sittidae; genus Sitta; species Sitta europaea. The sequence goes on along the minus strand of VXBS01009283.1, from coordinate 77,553 downwards.
ATGGGTGGATTTTCTTGGATTTTGCTGTAGCTTCTTTTTTCCTGATGGAGTAAAGAATACTGTGGGTCCTACAGCATGTTCCCTTGATGTCCCTAACAAACAGACTGAGACTGCTAATGAACATGGATAGAACCAATTGATTATTCAACTGTTAATTAGACCTCCACTTTCTCACCTGATCACTGCAGAGTCAAATCAGGTAATTTAGCTGCCTGAATCTCTCATTTGCTGGAGATTTGAAGAATTTGAGACAACCTAGGTTTAATTAGCTAAATGACAACACCTGTGGTTGCAGATAGCTTTGGCAGAAGAAGGTAATCATTGTGTAGAAATAATGAGCATGCACAGTAAACCCTCCTCTAACCAACTCTCAGAGGAGCCCCTGAGGTGAAGGGGAGGATATGGTTTGCAACTTGGATCTACTTTTTCATTTCTTGAAAAAACCCAAACATCCAAACAGCAACCAATTACAGTAGGATAGGAGAAAGGCAGATAAAACCCCACCAGTGTTGCAGGGAATAATTATGACTGTTTTACCTTGATATAAGCGTAGCTACAGAAAAGGTATTTGGTCTGACGCTCTTTTTGAAGGCCAAACCATTCCATGTGAAAGAAAAACTTGCACAACTTTTGAAATCTTTCTGTCTTGAGGTGCTTTGTGGGAGAGGCCATTATAATTTTTTTGGTCTGCTTTGGAAGCAAAAATTATTAATACATCTGTATGTAGGAAACCATTGTTCCATTCATCTCTTGGCACATGCCCCCAGAGTGTCTGTTTGAAGAGCTCTGCTGTTGAAAAATATGTTAAAGAAAATCTCCAGGTAGAATCAGAACTATTTCTGAGTATAGTAGCTGGAGAAAGGTACTTACGCAATTTAAGCAGCATTGTGTTTGGTGGTGTGCTGCTCTCTCCTGATCTGTGAACAGAAAAGGGGTGAAAGTATCAAAGAGCCTTTGCCTTAAATCTAACAGAGTGGTGCAAGAGCAGATCTGGTTTATGTACAAATGTCACTGCTTCTTGACCCTAATCTGTTCTCTAATTCATCCAACTAGGAAGAAAGAGGCATAGAAATGGCATATGTAAGGAAGCAGAAAAACTAGGAGGGAGAGAAATAGGATAAATTCTTTGTGAGAACCAGACCTTGGACATAACAGTAGATGTTTTATTCATTCAAAAGAGGAACAAAAATTATGGCAGTAGAGAGGTCAGCCTTGGGAAGGGAAAGGGAAAGGAAGAAGGCAAGAGATTCTTTCTATCCCTGCTGCTCTCTCCTATATCCAAGAAATATTGTTTGCTCCCTGGAGCACTGCTGATTCTCCCAACCCTCCCTCTGCTCCCCATGAGATCTTGTTTTGCAGAGCATCCTTGAGGCAGGAGAAACCAGTTCTGCTGCCAAGTAAGCAAAGAACTTCTGAGTGGGCTCAAAGCAACCATGTTGTCACCCTTCACCCCAGCTCATGCCCAGAGAGAACTATTTGCCCAGTTGTTGCACAATCTTGATGCTTCTAGCAAAATACTGCATGTCCTCATGTCTAAGAGTAAAAAGGGTTGTTTAATATGGCTCTTGTGGTAAAATCAGAATTTTATGCCATATGTGTTATGTATGTAACTTTGGAATCCTGCAAAATGTAGCAATCAAATCATAATTCAGCAAATAATTCAAAAATTCAAGGACCTTGTTAATTCTCCACTTGCTGAATCTGTTAAATGGGTGTTGCAGATGCCATTGAAGCTCCATGTGCTACAGTTCACTCAAGACAAAGCAGAATTGAAACTCAGGCCTAAATAAGGAAAGTCATCACTGCTTAGGTTTTATGCAACATTGTAGGTCTGCTTTAAGATTAAACCACATGCTTACAAACCACTTCTCAAATACTGAAGGACTCAAGTAATTATGCATATATATTTTCAGATTAGTGTTTTAGGCAAACTGATATTTTTATGTGCTTAAAATAGGATGTCAGTAAATAAAAATAGAAGAAAAATGGTTGTTAACTATTACAATTGTAAACAACTTGTAAAAATCATATTTCATCATTCACCAGGCAGAAAATTAGGTAAAAATGCAAAGCTAAGGTCTTGCTACTAAGAATTTTTATATACACATATGCTTCAACTGTGATTATTGTCCTGTTAAAATGAATTAAAACTCTTTGTCCCTAGAATGAATTAATAAGGCTGCTGTCATATTAGAGTTTCTGTTCAGTAATTTTTGTGGAATTTCTTGACAATATTATGGGTTTCATTGAAAGTGAATCTACTAAAATAATATATGCAAAAATATTATTGTTAATATAACTAATTCAGGTAAATAAAGAATTAGTAAAGTTTATGAATTTATAGTCTTTAATTTTCATTATATCACCTTTTAATAAATTTATAATTCTTTTAATTCATTTTACTGTAAGTATTAATATAGCTACAAATATATAGAAATCCAGAAAATTATCAACAGGAAGATGTTGCAACCAGCACTAATCTCAAACATTTTGACAATTTATCTGGGTGATTGTTATAGTTTGAGGCACTGCAGGATGGAATTGTTCTTGCCTCAGTGTTCTCAAAGATTAACGAAGAAAATCCCACTGCTTTAGAATTCTTTCTGTTTTCCTCTTCCTATGATGGTACTTACTTTTGAGCATGGAATAGGAGATAGGTCTGAATCACAGATCTGAACTTCAAAAATCTTTGTCTGGCTCAAAATTTCATTCTATTTCTGCTGCACAAAAGAACTGTGAAAGTTATAGTGGCTTTCAGCTTTGTCATAGAGGTGAAAAATCTGAATTTAATGGAGGAGATTTCTTTTGAATGTGCCTGGGGTAATTTTTATTCATTTTAAAATATTTTTCTTACTTAATTTAAGGTTTTTAAGGTAAAGCAAAAAAGGTTAGATGAGTTCAGCTAGGTGAACATGTAATATAACATTACTTTTCTCATCAAAGTATAATTCTCATTTTTGAAACAGTTGTCCTTGTTTATTTTTAAATTAATCCTTTTTAGCAATGTATGTATTCCTTACTGAATCACAACAAGGAGGTGTACAGGATGTATCCCATGCTGTTTTACTAGGCTGTTGTGATGCCCTTGGCTGTGTTGGTATTTTGGTCTTGTCCCCGCCAACTCACACCTGTTGCTGTACCATCCCAGGATGGCATTTTATGTGTTTTGTCATCCTTAACTGTTTAGGTAAATTTAGAAGTTTTTAGGATATCCCACAGGCTTTAATTGCTGCTTGTTATTATGAGGTACTCCTGCGGCACATTCCAGCTTTCATGTGGCACAGATTTGTGGCAATTTTTTTCTGGAGAATAAAGTTCATCAGATCAAATGAGTTGTTGCAAGTGTGTTCTCAAAATGCCTGCTGGGATTAAGGGCTTAATTTGGATGTACAAAGTTTTTGTTCTCAAGTACTGGTACAAATGAATCTTAAACTTGTTCTACAGTTTTTTCAAAGCTAAAGGAGCTTGCTACCATGGGCATCCATCTTATTTGAGCTACTTTGGAACAGAAATTTAAATACAAATAAACACACATACAAATTTTAATAAATATGCCATAGAAATATGTTAGTTGCAAAGAAAGTGGAGTCCTACAATTCATGGAACAATGGAGCGTTCGAGTGCTGCATATCCTTTTAATTATGCACTTGAAAGTGTGTCATAATTACAGTAAAGGAGCAAGAGCTTTTCACTCATAAGTATTTATGTTTATGTAAACCAGATGACAGTTAAACCATAATTATTATTTCATTTCTAACCTATGAACAAATGTAATGCCATTTGGAGATCAGTGATGTTTTTTCACCTTAGTAAGCAAATAGTTGTTAGTGCATAAAGGGAATATTTGACAATGAGGAAAATATTTCTTGTACTCTTGATTTTCTCTTCAGCATTTGAGGATAACATAGATCAGGGATTTGAACAAAATGTGTGTTTCACATGCATTATTCTGTAGGTTAGCAGTGTGAAAAACTGATTGAATGCTGCTCAGTATTCTATACCACAAAAATGAAAGAATGTCTTGAGCAGTATTTTCTATAAAAGCTGCATCAAATATCCACAGATTGCTTACCACCTTGTGAAGTGTGTTTAAAACTTCTGTTCTTTGATGATTACATCCATAATGGGGTCAAACAACTTCAGCTTTGCTGAGCAGCTGTCTCCTTGGTAAACGGTGATTCTTCTAAGAAACACATTCTCTACTGATAAGTAGCTGCTTACAGGACCTTTTTTGCAGAGGAAACTGTATAACCTTAGGAGTGGTGGAGGCTGAAACATAGTGATGTCTGAGAGAATATGGCACTGTAGAGACTCGACACTTGACTTTACAGGCTGTGGATTAAAAAAACCCAGCAGCAGCAGCAGAACAGGTTGAAATTTGAGAGGGAACGCAAATTTTACAAGTTTCAAAATTAAAATCTGTATATGAAATTGTTTTACATGTGGTGCGCCACAGATCAAACTTCTATTTTTGTTCTGTAGTTGAACAAATTTGGTCTCTGTTTGGGAACCAGAGCTCTCTCTAAGGTTTATACAACTTTTCACTTCTCTCATCCTGCTCAAATACTTGTCAGATTAAGTCATTTTGGAAGACCTCTGTCATTCAAAAACCAAATATAAAGAATGAGATACATCTTTATCATGCCCAAGTGGAGGAATAAAGAATGAAAGTGCATGTCATGGGCAAATAGGAGCTCTTTCACCTATTTTAGAAGCCTTAATGTAGTATTTACAAGCAGGGTTTCAAGGATGTTCAGCTGTTTGGATAAAGGTAGTCACATTAAGAGTTCACTGTTGTTGACAGTGCTCATATAAGGCCATAGTTCTTGTATCTTTTCGTAAACATTCTTTCCATCCAGTGGCTTTGGATTATACTGGCATTTAAGCAGTATAATTTAAGAATAGATTCATATTATATGACACAAATATTGAAAACCAGAGAAAATTTGAGATGGATCTTTGCTTCTAGTAAAAATAACAAAATCAAATAAATTTGCTGCATTAGCAGTAAGGAGGAGGAGCAAAAGAAGAAACGTAAAGTCAAAATAATTTGATTGTGATGGTCATCTTCTATTTTCCCATGCTGTGGGAGTTATTAGGCCTTACAAATGTTCAGCCCAATGAGCAGTGTACATCTCAGCCCATTTTTCGAGCTGCAATCTGTACTGATTTAAAAAGTGAGAAGCAAGAAACACAAACAGTAAACTGTGGAGCAGCTGCTGTTGTAAGGGGAAAGATGGGGGAAGGTGGAAGAGAGCAAATGAATAATTAAGTGGAAAACAATCATATGCATATATTAAAATGTTTTAGTAATGACCTTCTCAGGAACCATGGTGTTTTCTGAGCAGAAAGAAAATGTTGGATTAGATGATAAATCCTACATAGGTCTAGGAGTCACCTATGTGAACAGGGCTGTTTTCCCTGGCTTGGGACATTTCTGCTCTGTTGTGCTTGTACAGAGAGGCAATGTTGCTGACCTAGAATGATTTATTTTCCCCTCTTTTCTTTTGGCCAGTGGGCCAACAAGACAGTTATTTCCTGAGCTCTAATTACATCCACAGAATGAATATTTTTCAGAAAGTAAAGTTATTGTCTCAGCCTCCAATTCCCTTTCAGGTTTAGCCTTTCAAAGCAAAGTTGCCAGTTGTTTGTTCTCTCAAAGCTTTTAAGTTGTTCAACAAAGTATGAAATGACTGCAAAATAGTAATAAATAAGTGATCCTTTTGGCTTTTACTCGATCTACTGACACAAAGAAATTTTGGTTCCTGTGTAATTGTGGTACATAATTAAAAATATGAGGGTTTACTGCTTTGTTCAGTTTCTCTGCTTTAGAGCTAGCTTTCTTGATGTGGCTGTACTGTGGATAGGATGCTTTGGATGGTGGGGTCAGGATGCTGCCAGGATAGCTTGTTTTCTGCATTAGACAGTAAATCTAATTCTCTAATGTCCATGTTGCAAGATCAGCCAGTCCTCGGTGCAAGTCAGCCCAAACTTAAGTTTTCCTTGCAGTTAGTAAAGCTGTCAGCAGAACAAAGGGGCATTTTTGTGTTCATCTCCTTGGGCTGAGCACTAAGGAAGAGGCAGGAATAGAGACTAGTGGGGTGACTTTTCTTTGCACAGGCATTTGTGGCTTAAAGTCCTTGTGGGGCTGGAGAGGCAGCAGTGGCAGGTATAGCATTTCAGCACTCTACTATGGCAGCGTGTTTTTTGAGTTTTAAAATTTTTATACTGTTAAATGGTT
>VXBS01009283.1:0-71255 GCA_013400255.1 Sitta europaea | reverse complement strand
CAGCCTGGAAAGTTCTAACAAGTTCACAGAGTGATTGGACAGAGTCTCGGGCCCCTCCTCCTGCTGTTATCTCGGTTTGTTTCCTTATCTGTCATTTGGTTAGAGAGCCGTCCCCCGCTGGTCCCTAATTGGTCCCGAGTCAAACCCCACCCCTGATTCCTCCCCCCTTGATAAGGTGTTGCCCTCGGGTGCTTTGGGGCTTTTGCCTGGGGATTTGCCAGGGCTGTGGGTATTCCCTTAGTGGGACAAATAAAGCCGGTGCTTTAACCCCAAGCGGAGCCTCCCTCTCTCTGTTCCTGCCGTCGTCGTCTACTGCCTGCAGACTAGCCAAAACCCACGGGGTCGGCAAGGTACGTCCTGTCACCGAGCTGTACCCTGCTGCTGCTGTTGTGCCAGGGCTGGCCGAGGCAGAGACCCAGCGAGACACAGCTACACTCGACAGCCGTTTCCTTTAACAGCTCTATTCTTCCTGGCTTAATTATTCTAGAACACTGTCAGAAATAATTAGTAGTAAAAGGTCAGTAGCAGTTCCCACTTAATTACTTGCGTAAACATTTTTTTAGAGTCCCACAGGGATATTTTTCCACACACAAATAGGAGTAAGAAGTGGCTCTGGTGTAGAGCAAAGTTCCTTGCAGACCTTGCAAGGAACTGGAAGCAAGGCATGGCTGGCTGTGCCCACTGCTGGGCCCCAGGCTGTGCTTCTGGGCACTGCTCCAGCCTCACCATGCTCAACCAGACCTCCCCAGTCACTGCACATCTGCTGGGGGCTTCAGCCCCAAGCCGAGACCAGTGTAAGGGGTTTGTGAGAGTCCCTGTGATTCCTCGGAGGTCCCAGATCATTGCAACACGTGCCTCAGGTAGCACACTCAAAACTTGTCATGTGATTAAGGGCAGGGCTCAGGCTCACTTACTGTTGGTGTTTAAGTCAAACACCAGCAGATTTAAACCATATTGGGGAAGGGTGGGGATTAAATCTGTCCACAACACAGCTGATGTGATGCGTGGCAATGAGTTAACACCAAATTCATATTTTCAACAAGATTTATCACATATATTTCTTAAGAAAAATCTTTTAAAAGAAATTTGAGGGATTCACTGCATCATTTCTATACCTGCAGTCTTTTTCCTACCATGTTTTTGTGGTGCATCTGCTTACTCAAAGTGCATTAGGATTAGAGAATATTATTATTATTTTTTTTTTACTTCTGCCACGTGTTTAAGATATTGTGATATATTTAGCTACATGGCAATAATTAATTTAAATGCTATGAATACCACTCTGTGTAGACTGGCATTTTTGTATAATTTTGGTGCAAATTTGTCTTGCATTGTAGTTTGGGTGAGGCATATTGAAACCAGGAACTTATTGATGAATAAATGGGCTGTTTTTTCTGATAACAGATGCTGACTTGTGCCAAGTTATTTGCATTGACATGCCTTACACTGTGGAAATCCTCATCTCTATTTAAACGTGGGGCTACTGAAGTGCAACTCCCTTATCTGAGTAGTGCAGATTTAGCCAGAAGAACAGCAATATGCCTCTTAGTCAAGCCGGCCTTTTCCTTTTTCCTTTTCCTTTAAAAAGATCTTTCTTTTCTGAAATTTAGGAGGTTAATTTTGTTAACATTAATAACCAGAGAAGGTTTGCTCCATCAGTTACGTTCAGACATGGGATGGGTTGCTGTACATTCGTGGAACAGCTCATTGCAAAATCTAGGACTCAGATCTAGAGAGATAGTAGGCATGCTGATATCTTAAATACAGCTTCAGCTGAATCCAAGTCCTGAATACTAAGATTTAGCTGCTGTCTGATGTGCTCTCTTTACAGCCTTCCTGTATCTCCCTCGGGAACTTCCAGCTCTCTGAGTGTGTCCCATGAATGGCCAGGCTGTTCTGTTCATCAGGTCAGTGCCTATATTCCTTCACAGATCTTACCTGAATTTCCTGCCTGTATTTAGTGTATGCTGTATTCTCCAAGCCAAACCATGGAGTTTGTGTATTGTTGAGGATATGTAGTACATAGCAGTTTTTCACCCAGAGCGTGGATGGACACTGGAACAGCCTCCCCAGGGTGCTCACAGCAGCAAGGCTGACAGAGTTTAGGAAATGTTTGGACAATGCTCTCAGGCACAGGGTGTGATGTGTGCAGGGCCAGGAGTTGCGCTTGATGACCCTGGTGGGTTCCTTCCAACTCAGCATATTCTATGACGGTATGATCTGATTTGCGGTGTGCTGGTGCTCACCTCCTCTCTGCCATGGTAGATTAGTGGGGAGCTTGGCTCACAGCCCATAAGAAAGTGAAGGGAGCACAGAGTGCTAAATGCCCTTTCTGCTGCCAGTCCTAAATAGCTTAGCTTGATACGGAGAAGGATTTCAGAGCTGAGAGTCAGGGACTCTGTTCTAAATGCAGTGGAGCTCACCTTTTGCAATCACTGTGGCAGTAACAGCTCCTTCTTTGTGCTCTGCTGCCTCTGAACATTTCTAGGAAAGTGAGCAGTTTTGTGTGCCTTACTCCTCACCTGCTTTTTCTCCTGTCTGCGACACCATGGGTGCACCCATATGTGCAGAGCTCCTGTGTTCTTGGAAAATGTCGGTCACACAGAACCTCTGAATGTGCCACCTATTTAAACAGCAGAACCACACTCTGCCTGTACACTGGAAGATGTCAGAAGAGTTCAGGACTATCACAGATTATTTTCTCAGTAGTAGATGGATACTGTGGATCATCCAGGCAGACAAAGCTCGGTAACAGAGGCTTTTAAACCTTCTCTTACAGTCATATAAAAGAAAAATGCAGAATGATTTACATTAAAAAGAGGAAAAAACCCCAATGGGCGCTTAAATATGTATCTGCTAAATACTGCACGACACCTATAATTTAAATGGTTAAAAGGTACCTGAACTGCTTAGATGGTATAGCAACCTTTAGATACCTCTCCATTTTTGACCCTTAGTCACCCACCTCATTGCCCATTCTGTTTCTAGTTTCTTAGAAATAAATATAACAGCCTTTCTGTGCTTACAGAGAACCTGTAAGGAAAAATACATCAAATTGTTGTGCTGTTATTCTTCAGTATCTTCCCAAGTATTTTCACTGTATGAGTAATTTTGGAGCCAAAAAATTATTAGTTGTACTGTGTTATTCTTTGTTGGCCTTATTGAAAGCTTAGAGTTCCTAATAATATGCCTTGAACAGAGACTGCTACAACTTTTTCGACACAAACAGCACACCATCCCACCCCTCTGCCAGATTTAGCATGAGGTTGTTGCTGTTCATGTTTATTGTGCTGACAAAGGACATACTGTACTTTGAAGGCATTCTTGTTTCCAGTTTTTCATGGTAGGATGCACTTTATAAAAAGTATGGTATTTATACTGTTATCCTCCCTTGCTTATGTGTGATGGATGATAAAGCTCTGCTAATGCAGTGCTGTTTTTTTGGTTTTGATATGAAACTGCAATTTGCTTGCAAAAATTGCTTCTATTTTTGTGTTTTTAATTACATCTGTGATGTCAAAAGAGAATCCTGTCAAATGTCTCTCAACCTCATTTGTAGACCAAAAGCTAGTAGAAAATTGCTTATGTACTTGAAAAATAAGAAGTAAAATATACTTGAAAGGCAATGAATTCTTGGATTGCCTAAACAGATGTTCCTGAGCTTTTGCCATTTGATCCTTCCTCATAACAAACTTGCAATTCTTTCTTCAAAAATGTTTTTCATAGATTTCTAGTAGTGGCTCTGTTCAAAGAAGTAACATGTAAACTTCATTGTAGGTGTTTGGTATTAAGAAAAACCAAACAAGGAAGGAAACAAACAAAATTCCCGTCACCCAAATCCCCAAGTTCACTTTTCTCAGTATTCAAAGAGAATAAGTGACTGGTAGTTTTCTGTCTGTTTCACCTGGCACTCTCTGATAAGCATAAAGACGAAATAATGTTTTGTATCAGTGGAACAGTCAACCCTCCAGAAGATATAATCAATCGAGTGGGAAACAGTTACCAACAAAGTTCATATCATTATAAATTATGCAATAATTCTGCAAGGCAGAATGACATGTGAATGTTCCTGAAGACATGATTTACTTAGATATGCAAAAACCAGGGTGTTATAGAAGTGCACCTCAGACTTTGGTAATTACAGTGTTCTTCATATCAGATTTATCTGGAAAGTAGTGCTTGGGACCAAAGATTTTCTCCAGAAAAAAAATAAAACAATTATCTCTACTCTGTGTAAAGCACTAAATAGATGTAAAATCATAGAGAGTTAGGAAAATTTTAAGCTAAGATAATTTTGAAAAAAATTAACTTCAGACTTCCCTATTTGTCTGGATTTATTGGCTTCAATCAAATGTACAGCAGAGCTGTTGAGAACAGAGTCAAATACACTTGCATACAGTATTAAGGAAACAGTACATTTGTTTAATTACTGCAGCTATCAGTATTGTAAGTTACAGTCTGATTATGACAGGTTCTGCAGAATTCTCTGTGTTGCTTCTGTTGGTAGCTGTTCTCCTCTGAAGTTCCACCCATGATTATATTTCAAAGCTTCTAATGAAATAAATCAATGTATAATGTTAGGTGAGTAATGCAGACGTTTCAGAAAAAGCTCCATTTGTGACATGGACTGTTTATATTTGTTGTGTTTCTTAATGAGTTTTTCAGTGTATGAGTGGGTGTCAGCCCTCTAGTCTTGAGAACAGAGGCATCCCAGGACTCAACTACCAAAATGTTCTGTCTTTTCAGGGTAAATAGGCAGTCTCGAGTCATGATGTAAAAATAGAAGGGCCCCAAGATCAAGTCTACACACTTGAAAATGATCTGTAATCTCTCCACATCAAGTGGTCAAAGAATATGCTAGAATTTTCCCATTGAAGAAAACACCATCTGAGGAAGCATCTGTGGGTTTTATGTTTGCTGCTGTGTAACTGATGCAAATATTTCTTCATTTTACTTTCTACTCATACAGCCATTGCCAGCTGTATAGAGTAATAAACATATGATAAAGGTCACTGGCTTGCATACGAATATTTGTGGTTTTAAGATAAAGTACAAGCCAGAGTAATTATAAAATCAAGGCAGCTTTATGAAATATATATATATATATATACACACACACACACAAAAATCCCAAATACCCCAAAACCAAAACTGAGATTTCCCTAGTAGTCTGAACTACTTACAAGCTGATCAAATATCCTGGGAACAGCCTTGAAAACAGACAAGGATGCTGTTTGCTGCTTATGTAAATCATGTTGCCTATCTCGGGGGAAAAAAAACCCAATGTGCCTCTTGAGATTTAGTTTTATTGCTAAAACTGTCCTCAGTAGTGTTCTGACAAATGAAAATTGCTATGCAGGGAAGACTTCAACCACATCAGTGTTAACTTCTTGGTCAAATTTTTAAGCACTAGTTACTCTTACTTATATATCATTCTTTTACATCTTTCTTCTAACTTTTCTGCTCTACTATTGAAATCTGTTCTGTCCTGTTAAACTGGGCCTAATCTATTAGCCCCTTAAAATTCATACCAGTTGCCAGATACGAAGAAAGCGGTGAACTGCACAGCATGAAGCCAATTATATCAATGAGACAAAACTTCATTTTTCATCAGAAGATGGATTACTGCATATGTTTATTGCCTGGCCCCTCCCTCAGTGCAGTGATGAAGTAAAACAAATGTCCCAATAGTCCTAGTTTGTAGGGCAGAAAACCACAACATGCAGAAATGTGCAGGTGTAGGTGCATGTAGGGAATACAAGTGCAGCCAGTCTCTTTTGTGTGTCTCTTTTGGGCTCTGCAGATCTCCAAGTTGGAGGAAGTCAGCATTGTGAAAAAAAAACTGTGTTTTGTTTCATTGTGTATTTTTTAGTCCCTGCTTCACTACTGGGAATATTTTATTGCACTAGCTTGAAATGCCCGTTCTCACAATAGTATATGCATTGTACAAAGGATTTGTGTTTTTTTTTTTTTTACTGCAAGGATAGGCAATGAAATGTTTCTGGGGTCTTTTTAATGCTGTGTAGTGTTAAGGATCATACAAGCCACTGCTGCTGATATTCTCTTGATAGAGTAAATAAAGAGAGGTTCCTTTGTGTCTGCTGACAGCCTTCTAAACTTTGGTAAGCTGTTCTCTCTCTAAAGCTGAAATGGAACTGCCAGAAACATAGGTGTACACAAGAGACCATTACGGGTTAGCAGAATGTGCTGAGACTCGTCAGGGGACCTGTTTGTTGCTTTTTGTTTTTAATGTGGTTTTCAATTTGCTTTTACTCTGTTGAATAAAATTCATATCTTCATTATATCTACATTGAATTTATTGTTCAAATATGATAATTAGATGTCAGATCTTTTGCAGAATTTCTGAATCAAAACATTTTAGTGAATAAAAAAAAATGTTAAATATGTTTCCTCAGCTACCAACTCATGCTGATATCAAGGCCAGAAAATCCTCACAGATATAGTTTTTCTGCCAGATATGACATGAATTAGGATTTCACCTATTTATATGTATATAACATATCCTCTAGCTGCTGGCAGGAAAACTTAAATGTGTGATGAAGAAATACATGGAATTGGATGCAGAAATTGTGTACATAGTTTTCAGAGCAGTTGCCCTCCCACCAGAAATGAATTGGATGCTGAATTATTAAAAACAAAGTACTGGCTGTACTGAGAGTTGTTAAATTAGTGTTTCCTACATCGATCCTTTCACTGATGTAAAGAATGTATTATGAAAAAAGCCTGGGGGATTTAATCACATATATTTTCAAGTCAATGTTGGTGTGACTGTATTGACCTCAACACAGGGACATGTTGCCATGAGTTTCAGGACAGAGGGAACATAGCAAACATGAAGAGATGCCACGTGGTTTAAAGTCAAAGTCCTAGGACTGAAGTAGATTAACTTCCATGAAAAATATAGCGCTTAGACTTGTTTCAGAGGAAACAGCCTTTCTGCAGTGGAATATTCTTGTGGCATCTCAGAATGAGTTTGTCATGTTGTGAAATCCTGGCTCATAATCCATTGATTTACTACCCTTCCTGCTTATTTATGCATGTTGTAATTGCCATCTGCAGCATATTCATTAGTATTTTCTTAGATTACAATTAATGATAAGGTCCTTCATTTTAAGCTTTTAGCTATTGGTTATTGGAATATCTGCAGCAAATCCACGTGGTGAAAGAGAAATAAATGCATTGCTTTTGGTAGGTTATGTGGCAGCCTTCCCTCTCTTTAAACTTAACAGATGTGAAAAAAGGGCTTTGAATGCGAACTCCAGGACATGGCTTTATATTGGTTACTTGAAAGGAAGGGGGAGGTCGTTATTTGGAAGCTGATTTTTTTTGTTTTATCTAAAGAAGATAAATGAGACAGTGTGGCCATCAGGAGGGTGAGTTTAAAATTTGCTTGCTTGTAATGCCAGGATCAGCAGTTTTGCTTGTTTTGGGTAAGTAGCTAATTTGATAGTAGGTAAGAAGCAGGCAAGTGCAGCTGCCTGTTCATTTTAATTGTAATGCAAACTTATGGTTAGAAAAACTTGCACATGATTTAAAAGCATAATGTGTATTGAGGGTGCTTAGAGAATTTTCCCTATAGAATATAAATGAGCACTGCAGCTAGTGTATTATACTGTAAATATTTGAAGGTATAATTTCTAAAACACATTCACATAAATGGTTCTTTTAAGTTGGCATGTTTGCAAAGCATTAATTTTGCTATCCATGAGGGACAAATATGCAAAAATATGGTATTTGATACTTTTCATATATATTGAATCTTCATTTGTTTTAGCTCTCAGATTTTTATATACCTAATGAGGAACTTACAGTATTTATATTATAATAAAAAACCCATGTTTTTTAAAATAAACAACTGTGTGTCAACTCTGGTAATATATATTATAATGCTGCTTCATTTGTTGTTGGTTCTGGCCATTAATCAGGATTGGCTAGCTTTTGTAGATTTATGGGATGGATTTAGATGTTTTATTAATTGACCGATAATAACACATAGCAGACAATCTTTTATCCCTTTAAAATTCATATTATTTTCTTGAGGGTTTCTTTTCATGGTCTGAAAAAAGGCAGCATATATTAGAATAAACATATTGATGTGCTGCTGTGTGGTGAAGTGTTTGTATATGACTTCTGCAAACTGTCCCCTCTGGCCACGTTTGATTAAATCACACTAACTTGACCTTTTGGCAGTCACTGTGATTCACATGACCTACTTAGAAGCTGTTTGAAACTAAACCTAGAAAATACTCTATCTTCTCTCATCCTAATTACATTGGTTAAAATGATAAATTTTCAGGGGAGACACTGGCAAAAAGAATAGATATTTCTTTCTGAAACTACCTGCTAGTGCAGTTATGTCCCTAAATGGAATGTGGAATTGTTATCTTCCAGTGAACACATAATTTAAAATCTAACTTATGCTTAAAATAAGTGAAATCTGAATTTCTACTTGCTGTTAGCATCTGATCTGATATTCATTGAAATCATTGCACTGAATAGTTAGACTCGGACCCTTGGGTTCCTAGTTAACGTCATTGTCTGGGATACAAAAAGTATCCAAGAGGCCCCTCTCCACAAGTAAAAATCTCTGCCTCCTGTTTCTCCTTTATTCCTCATTCTAGTTGGAACTTTGGTCCTCTTCTAACTCTTTTCCCCCTCTACACTGCTGTCCTCCTCTTAACCCTCTGGGCCAGCTGTATTTCCTGGGATTGATTTCAGCCATTTGTTATCTCTAGCTAACATTTACTGCTCTATTCGTAATAGGTCTAGTCAGGACTTGAAATATATGTGGGAAATCTGAAAAAAAAAAGGGACTAACTAGTACCTAGGGTGAACATTCAAGAAAAGTTCATCCCCAAAATTGCTGAATAGGATCTCAGCATCCAGAAATTAAGGCTCAACCTCTCATCAGTACAACTTTTTTGTTTGGGCAAAGGGTTGAAGACGCCATCTCCCCAGGGTGCAAATTACTGGATTGTATTCCATTTTGAATGGTGCTAGGCCCTGCAATATCTCCTCTGCAAGGCTTACAAAGTTCCCAGGCAGCTGAGTTGATGATGGCAGGATCCCTGGCATCATTGCTATTCCACACGTATCTGAACATTCAACAGCCTGTAATTCCACCTTATCAGAAAATCTGAAAGAGATGCAAAGAACTGGGTGTCGGTGCTCTTGGCAAAGGTAGGGCTTTCTTTCATATTAGGAAGGTTCACATTAAGAAGATTGAAACATGGAGTAATTCCACATGGGGTTTTTTTGGTTGGCATTGTGACAGTGTTTTTCCTTTTTGTCCAGTGTTTTTCTGTGCTAGCGAGGGAAGTTTCCTACAGTCTGCAGGCATATGTAGGCTTATTTGGGCTTCCACCTTGATCTCAGGCTGTGTTTTTTCACTGGCATGTCACTTAATTTACAGGCATCTGTGCTTAGATAAGTGTCTGTGTGCATGTATGAGTGTGTGTGTGGAGTAATGCATGCACAGATTTCTCATTCTTTCACTGCACCCTTTGGATGCTGTGTGGTTTTTTTGTGGGGCATTTTAATCTAAAATTTCTGAAAGTGAAATTTAGCTCTTGGGTCAAAGCTCTAGCTAGTATGAAATAATTTAAATTTGGCATTAATCTGCCCAGGCTACACTCTGGACCACTCTTTTTCCTGAAGGGTACTATAGGTTTCTAGAAAAAAAGTTCCTGTTTTAAATCAGTGCTAGATTAGCATGAAATCACTCAGCTATTAGACATTACAGTGAGATTGTGATGGTGGTCAAAGAACTGACATAGATCCACTTTCTTGCATGATGTAGCTCAACCTATGCGTTGGTGTCCTTTGTATCTGTTAGAAACAATATTGGGTTAAGTCGTGCTGATCAGGTCCCAGCTATAACTGGCCACACATTAGCTCAGCAGAAGTGCCTGTGGGAAGGCTTAATGTGGGGAAACAATTAGTCCTATACAGCCAGGAAGACAAAAACTTTTAATGGGTTGTGTGATTTTTTTGGTCACTCTGAAAGTAGCAGACACTGTAGTTTAAGAAAATAGAAAAAAGGTAAGATTAAAGCCTGTTTGGCAGCAGGATTCAGATGTTCTCTGGTTGAATCAGCAGACAGCCTCTGATATTGGCTGCATTTATCCTATTGTTACTGTGGGCACTTTCGTTGTAACCACCAGTGTGCATCAGATATTTCTCACAGACAGAAACTGAAGCTGAGAGACAGCAAGAACTAGTATCAACCATAATCACTTTAATACCCAGCTAAATGGAACATTTAAAACAGTCAGGACAAATTTTTTGCTGGGCTGTCTTGCTGATCCTGCAATGAGTTCAGTGGAGCCACATTAATTTGTACAAACTGAAGTTCTTGTGCAGTTAGTTTTATTTTTTGAATAGGCTTCCAAGTCACTGGAAAATAAAGAGTTTATTGGCCAGTGAAGGTGGAATAATAAATTCTGCCTATGGTACCAAAGGAGGCTATTCTTCTGCCTTGGAAAAGATACAGACGTAACAAAGTTCTGTAGCTCAGCTCCAGGCTACCGTTGCCTACTCTTTCAGTGGGTGGTGTGGGATGTGAACTTCTAAATATTTTGTCATGTCAATCCCTAGGGTCAGTAGGGTTCTCTGATCAAGAAATGAGAAGGGTTTGCAAATGAAGTCTTTCGAGAAAACAGGATCACCTCTCCTGTGTTTTTCTCTGAGTTAAGATGTTGATTCTTCAAAGGATATTGCTGGTGTGTGCCATGACTCTGAAAATACCATCACACAGGAACTGAAGGAGCTTTTGTGAACTTCAGTGTTAGGAAGTTTGAGGTAGGTCTTGTCTTCTACTGTGCCAAAGATCCAAAACTGAAGATGAAGCAAAGGGAAAAACAAAATAATCATGCTCAGATGTTTTGAAGATAGTGGTTAGTGAAAAAGGGGCTGAAGAAATTAGAGCCTACATCTGAAAAGATATGACCTGAAGGCTGGTTCTGGCTTTAAGGGCCAGCTTCTAAAATCTGTCAGTGGGAATTAATTTTTTGAATGGGAACTTTGCTCTTTCAGTGTTGATGGCAACGTTTCTGTGAATATCAGTGGAGCCCAGAATTTCACTGTCTATATTCTGGTCAGCCTTTAACATAAATGTCACAATGTAATTGGTGACTTTATTCACTTTACCACACTGAAATAAAGAGAACACTTTTTCATAAATGAAATGCGTTAAGCTGAGGTTTGGCACAAAAATGCCATGCTTTTACGGCAGTATGTCCTTAGGAGATTTAGAGTATTGCTGACTGCAGAGGTCTCTGTGTAACACTTATTTTAGCAAACAGTCTATTTTTAGATTCTTCTGTTTGTTTCAAAATCTAGGTCAGCTTGCTTGGCAAACTGGGAAGAAGGATATGCTGTAAGACTAGAAGATGTAGTTCTGAAAGACAATAAAAAATTGCCTTTTTCATACTGGTGATACCAATTTTATTTCTGGATTAGAAACTTCTGAAAGCTTTTAGGATTTATATGTTTTACTAGAAAGTAGTGGTGATGATATGCCTCCATTGCAAATACTTCTTTATTTCTTATGTAAATTCCCAACTTTTTTTTTTTTACCAGAAAATATTTAAAAAATATTTCCAGAGGCATTTATGTCTCTAAAAAATTGAGTAAGTGAAAAAAACGATTGAAAAGACACCCCTGAGTATCAAAGACATTTATGACTGTTCATGCAGACATCCTATGTGGAACAGAAAAATCATTGTGTTTCATAATATTCAAGAAAATACTACCTTTCAATTTTTTGTACTCTTTGCGTATTTATGGTGTGGAATACACAGAGCAGTAAAAAAAGGGAAACCCTTTTTTGTAAAACTGGTAGCCAAGCTTACCCTAAGAGTTTCTTAGTGCTCTGAAAAGTTTTGTTGATCAGGAGAGACAGTTTTGCTCAGTAGTCCTAATTTCCACTGCCTGATTTGAAGGGATCAGAGCTATTTTGTTTTTGTTCAAATTACATAGTTTAACATAATATTGGGCTATACCTCCCAGGTAGGAACAATTTTTCCCTTGAGCTTAGAATCTACTTTCATAGGAGCAAACATTTTAGCAAGTTTTTCCTTTAGGTAAATCCATGTCAATGGGGACAATGCAAATGCATTTGCAAAGAGATTTCTCTGTAGGGAGGTAAGATTTATTCTATTCCCATCTCTTAATTGGATCCTAAATTGGTTTGGGTCGAAAGAGACCTTTAAAGATCATCTTATTGAACCCCCCTGCCATGATCAAAGACATTTATCAACTTTTCACGTTGCTCAGAACCCTGTCTAACTTGACTTTGAACACTTCCAGTGATGAGGCATTTGTTTTCTCTGAAACCTGCTCTAGTGTCCCACCACCCTCATTGTAAAAAAAAAAAAATCTTCCATGGCTCCAAACTAAATCTTCTTCAAGTTCCAAATCCTTGTTCCTTGTCACTACAGGCCTTCGTAAAAAAGTCTTCTTCCATCTTTCTGATAAATTCTTTTTTGGAAGACGGTTGGTCCAGGTGCTTTTGCCTTATGGAAAGGTTCTTAATTGACTGCAGGATTTTTTTTTCTCAGTTGTATTTCCCTTTACTCTTTCTTTTCAAGTTTTTATGGATAAACAGATGTTCAAGGGGAAAAAAATAATATTTCTTTCTAAATATTCTCTCTCCTCCTGCAACTTTTCTGTTCTTGAACTCAACATCATCTCTCTGTAGCATAACAGTTATTTGCAGACTGTGGCTTCAAATGAGGCATAATCAGGAAGAGCAGATTAGTGTGTGTTGAAAAAGCATAGATCACATTTTCATGCAAATATACTACTAACAAGCTGAGGGAACAGCCCTGCTCTTGAAAATAAACATGCTAGTTAGTGAAATTAGCATCTAAATTAAACCTTTTTCTAATATTTCTAGAAGGTTTAATTTGTTTTTTTCAGTTCTGCCCTGTTACATACAAATTCATTTGTTATATGTACTGTAGCCTAAGTAGTATCTTTTTTATTTTTTTCCTCAAAATGCTATTAATTTTGACATATGAACCTGCCATCATAGGTTTTTTTGGTAATTCAGGTTGAAAGGGACTGTTGGAGAGCTCTTATCCAACCTCCTGCTGAGACAGCTACAAGATCAGATCAGATTAGATTATTCATGGATTTATTGAGTCTGGTCATGAAGACCACAAGTATGGAGACTACACAGCCTTCCTTGGCAATCTGTTCCACTGTTTGATTGTCCTTTAGGTTTTCCCACTCATCATGATTTAGTCCAAAATGCTCTTGTTTTGATTTATGGCTGCTTCATGCTTCCTTCATGCACTGTTGTGAACAGCCTCCTGTGTATTGTTGATTGATAAGGCTGTCTGGAAGGATGCTCCTAAGTCCTGCTTGAAGCCTGGTGTTCTCCAGGTTTGACAAGCCAGGTTCCTTCAGCTTCTCTTCATTGCAAAAATGTTCGAGCCCTGAACATCTCAGTTTGCCCTCTGCTGAACTCACTCCTGCTCATTGAAGTCTGGTGATGGTGGGCCCAGCTCTTTGCTTACAGAAGCAATTCTGTACTCTTCTTTCAGCCCTTTTGAGGCATGTAACTCAGAATTCAGCTACTCTAAGGACTAATATTACATATTAGTCCTTACAGTATTTCATATTGATGGTAACTTCAGACTTCAAAATTGTAATTTTGCTGAGTTCTAATCCAAGCAGCAAATCCAATTCTGAGGGACAGGAAAAAGACCTAGAGTGTTTTTTTTGTCTATCAAGATAATACATCTGGGACATGATAATTGCACTGTCCAGATGTACCTTGACAAGAAATGCAACACATCTACTTTCATGATTTCATCAAGAAAGCTGGCTGTTTTCTGATCAAGATTTTCTTTCTGTTCGGTTAAAGAGGTTGGATCATATCAGTCCCTATCAAGTCTAACTGAACTCAATAGAAGGACTTGATTCAGACTTGATATCTGCTATCCTGAAACTTGCTGAACTGCCTGGAAAAGAGGCAGTAGAACAGGAAAACATGAAATTTCACTGTTTGGTTTTTTTTTTTTCCTCCTCTTTCTGGTCCTTTTCTCCTACAGTTAGGGCTGATCCTCCTGAGAGCTGATGGAGCTGTAGGAGCCTTGAGCAGAGTGCAGTGAGGCAGTTCAAAGAATGCCAGCCTCTGGGCATTTCTTGTATTGTGCATCCTACTTCCACTCTCTGCAGCTTTAATGTCCTATGTGCATGAGCAACTTGTTATGCTTTTGTCTTTGTGTCTGGAGCATTTTTGGAAAGTAAATATCCCAAACTGATTAGAGCATGTTACAATAATGCTTAATTTCTCTTTGTCGGTCTCAAACTTTTTCAATCTCTGTCCAAGATATTAGAAATTAAACAGCAAGTTGAATTTCTGCTTTGATTTTAAAAAGCCTCTAAAGAAATAGCAAGCTAGAAATCCCTGCTAGTTCCTCAGATACTGTATTCCACCTTTGCTAATCAGACATACATGAATGTCTTTCCAGATAGCCTTTGAAGAGAGAACTGAAGCAGCTGATGTATTCATTCTCCCCCATGAAAATGACCTTTTGCAAGGGCTAAGATATGTTCACGAGTGGATATTTCCCCAGTAAGGTGTTTTGTCTCTCAGCTTTTGTGGTTTTGTTTTGGTTTTTTGGTCATTGTTGTTGGGTTTGTTTTTAATTATTTTTAAAGGCTAACATTTTGTCTGCGTTGATGTTCAGGAGGAAATGAAACCAAACTTTCAATATCTCCTTAAATCCTTTAAAATCATGGAAGTAAATAGTACCTAATGATCTTGCCTATTTAAACCTCTCCAGCGTCTTCCAAAAGATAATGTTTAAGTTATTTAATTATTTCCTTACAGTAAGGATCTTTTTTTCTTTTTTTCTTGTTGACTCTCCCCTGGGGAAGACTGAATGAAGTATTACTAGAGGAAGCTGTATTTTGCTCATTGCAGTCTGACTAATGAACACACATTATTTCTTTAGTTTGAAAGCAGTTCGCAGAATTGCCATGATGGGAGGTAAAGTGTCACTGACAAAAGTTTGTGTTTTTAACTTGCACAGTATGGAACTGATGTTCTCCTGCTCCTAAGCCATTGGCTTCTGAGAGAGTTACTGAGGAGAGTCTTGTGTGTACCAGTAAACAGCATGGAACCATTTCTTATGTTCTCCCATCCTGAGACATGGTTTACTTCCTTCAGATATCTCTTTATGTGTCTATGTGACTGAACCATTTCCGTGTATTTCTGTAGGTATTTTGTTGTGTAAAATCAGTTTTGCGGAGTTCAAGGATATATGGCACACTCAAGGCCATAAGTAGACTGTAGAAGAGGTATTTGGAGCAGTCTGCTAATGCAAGTAGCAGATCAAAAATATCTTTTTCAGTGAGAACAAACCTCTTTTCATTATCTAACATGAGGAGTAAGCAGGTGTGGAAATCTTCCAAAGGAGGTTTTCAAGAATTAAGGAGTTTCCTTAAAAGTTGGTGGGTTTTTTCCACCAAAATGCTATAGACATTTTAGAAAAACATTTCTTGATCATTGTCTGCATGGTGTTGACAGGACTGGAACAAACAGTAAGGTTTCATATATAGACTTTATCAGCTGCAGTTTCTTGTTCACAGCCATTAACTGAATACCGAAGGACTGATGCCAACTCCCACCAGCCTGAGCTGTCAAACATCAGTTCAAGCATAGGAACTAAATCTCTGCTTTAACAGTAACAAGTGTAAAAAACTTGTTTCAGTAATACTAGACTAAACATAATGTTATTCATCTACCACAAGTCAGTCAGACTTTTGCACGAATGAAGAATATGTTGTGATGCTGGAGGATGAGCCCTCAGATATATCGCCAAAAGAATATTGACTTTTAAGACAATCTTTCCTGTGTTCAGAGGGCAAGTTTGATCAATGTATTGTAAGAAAGATAGTTTAAAAATATTCATTTTGTTCAAATCAATAGAGATGGCTGCTTTATATGGCTTCCTGAACATTGTTTTCCAGCCATAAACCTGTCATTCTTTTTAAGTGATAGCACTTATTTGTTTAAGAGCCAAGATCATAATTTGGTTAGGAAGTCATATTCTGGTGTTTTGGTTTTGCTATAGAAAGTTAATGGGATTTATGCAAAAATTTCTTGATTGCTTCAATGAATATTCTCCCAGGGAAATAAACTTTGATCATAATCATAATGTTTAGATTTGTAATGCCCTTGGCAATAAACATTTACATGAATTTTTCATTCATTGCTTTATAATTGGAAGTTTCATTGAGCATTCTATGAGTCTGCAATGCATTCCTCTTAGCTGCATCTTGCAAAGCTTACCTCCTCAATTTCATAGTTACTCAAAGGGTATCAATTTCTACCTGCAGCAAAGCAAAAAGAGACTTATGAATATTTGCCTTATTTATCTTTATTAATAATTAATATATAGGAACTATAGGAACTACTTACTTTTAGGCTGCTGATTGCATGGCCTTACTGAAGGACAGCTACTGTGCTCCTGAGTCTTGTGTGTGACCTCTTAACTCCAGTGGTAGCAAAGATTCCCAAAAGCTGATCATGAGTGAGAATCTTATGCAATATAATGTAGGAAACAAATAGTGAAGGGGAGCTACACTGTTCATGCCAGTGTTGGAATAATGCATTTGCATCCCTGTCTTGTTTACGTTTTAGGCTTTTTCAGCCAAGTTAGAAAAAAGTACTCTTTTAAAAGATCTTTACAGAGCGATCTCAGTGCAGATATTTTAAGATGGATTTAAGATGTTATTACACTTGACATTTGTTCTACCAGCATTCTAGGGAGAACTACAACATCTCTTTCCCTTCTCCCTTAAAAAGAGAAGGCACTTAGCTCCACTTGTTTTGTTAATGAACTGATTCACATCTCTTGATTTTCTTGCAGAGCTTGTGACAGTAGCCAGTGAACTGTAAATACATCTTAAATATATCTCCACTTCCAGTGAAGTGGAGTCAGAGACTGCAGTGTTGAGTGCTGAAATGTGCTCTCTTGCAGCATGAACTGGTAAAGAGCAGGGGTGTCCTTACTCTTCTCACTGTCTTCAGCCTCTCTGCCTTTGCTAGGTAGGTTTTACACACATAGGATCTTTTATCTTCTTCTAAGAAAAAGGATGCACTTATACTGTGTGTTGGCTGGAATGACACCCAGCATTACAGGAATCTGCTTGCGCCCTGTCAGGAGAGAGAATTCTTTCCCTTCCTGTTCAGTGTGGCTTCAGAACTCGTACAGAAGGGCTTGGGACTCAAAGGGGCTGGAGCACAGCCTCTAAGAGATTGAGGAGTGTTTGAGGGCACAGGACTTGCTGGGATGCTGATGGACTAGTGTGTAGATGTAAATGTTCAATGTGACAAAGCATCTTTTGCATACTCTGTATGCAGAATACTTGGATACCAAGGGCTCCTTGGAAACTATCCCTGGATGAACTACAGTGCTGGAAGGAAAGTGGTTCATCCAACCTAAAAATAGGGTCTAAGCATGGACTAATATACAAAAAATGTACATAATCAGACTGGATCAAGGCATGGAATGAATTAAAGAAAGCAGCTGTGACAAGGTTGTTTTAGCTTTTATCCTCAAGGAAATGGTGTCAACAACAGATGAAAGAAATCCTTTTCTTTGTCTCAGTGGTTTAAATTTTGTATCTAATTTCCGTGTTTTATTTGTTTGTATTCCAGGCACTGCTTTTTGTGATGATGCTTTCTGCTGCAGTAGAGAACCCTTTTGTATCTTGTATTTCCTTCCTGAGTAAGCTCTGTCCATTGATGTGACAACTTGATTACCTTTTTTTTTTTTTTCTTTTTTTTTTTTCTGATTGCCTCTTTATGTTACCAGGAGGGATTTGCTGTTATCCTGGGATTATATCTGTGACTCTTTTTTGCTTATTGTCCAATTAATTAACATCCTTGAAAATGCATGGGTTGAGAGTTGCTTCCCTGTATCTGTTTATGTGCCTGAATTATTTACAGGGCATCAATGCCTGGCTGGAAGAAGACATCAGAAAAGTTTATGAGGGTGTAGATGAGCACCAGGTAGACCAGGAGGCAGCAATGTGCCCTTGTGGTAGCAAAGGATATCAGCCTTCTGGGCTGCATTAGGAAGAGTATTTGCACAGTTAAGAGGTGATCCTTTTCCTTCCACTCAGCAATGCTAAGACACATCAGGAAATCTGGGTTTACTTCTGAGTTTTCCGGTCTAAGAGACACAGACCTACAAGATCAAACCTTGTGAAGGACCATGAGTGAGGGCTTGGTTCATCACTCAAACATGGAAAGGCTGAGAGAAGTTGCCTTGTTCAGTCTGGAGAAGAGAGGCTTTGTGTGGAGTGTCTTATCAATGTGTGTAACTGTCTAATGAGGGTGTAAAAGCATTGGGGTGAAACTCCTTTGGTATCTGAAGAAAGGATAAGAAGCAATGGGCTGATATTGAAATATAAGAAATCCCATTTCAGCACAAGGAAAACCTTCCTGGACTACTTTGTGCAAAGACCACTTGAAAGTCCTGGTTTGTTTGATAAACATTACAGAAAAAGTTAATTTTTGATACTGAGATCCCAAGGAGAGTTTTCAAATGTCAGAGCTGACTGAATACAACTTAACGGCTTTTAGTTCGTAAATTAGTATTTGCTATGGAGTACAGACAAACAACAGTCAGTCTCTTCTGAAGAAATCTGGCAGTGGAGAGTTCAAAGCAAAAAGATATTTAGATTATTTCTCTTTGTTGCTTATATTTTTTGACAAGTACCCTGGAAAGGAGTGGTCAGATTCTGTTCACAGTAACACTGTAAGTGGAGGAGAAGAACTTCTCCCAAACTCTTCTGCCTACCTGAGAACAGAACTTGCCACTCTATCTCCAGTCTAAGGAGTTTGCCTTCTGCTTCTATTCCTGCCTTCACATGGCTATCTCTGTCAGAGAAAGTACACTGCAGTTAGGCCTGCAAGAAGATGTGACTCACTCTACTCTGCCAGTGCAGTTTTACTTAGGGATTGGAAGCTGGTAGAGCTTTAATCCTTTCACTAAAACAGGGAAGTGAAGGCTTTGCCCTAGGAAATGCAGTTCCTCTTTATGTACAGACAACCCTGCAAAATATTTAACACTTTAAAATCTTTAAGGAATAGAGACAGTCTGTGGTTCCACAATGTTCCTGGTAACTCTGGGATATTCCATACAAGGTACGGGTCAAGGATTTCATTTCACATCTGAAACTTTCCTCACACCACAGATATGTTTTCAAAAAATTTTAGTATGAACTTGCCTGAAAAATTCTCTCTGATACTAGTTCTAACTTTTGCATAAATTTCCATAGGTGTTGCAGAAGATTAAAGTTCTGCCTAGTTGTTAGTTTTCTCATATCTCTCTCCTGACACACAAAGCTGGTGTAATGAGAACCTTAGAGCAGAATGTGGTCAATTAGATGCTCTTTTCCATATATAAAATGGTGAAAAATGCAGAGGACTGGAACTGTTCAATGGACTAAACATGCAGTGGAGTCATGTAGATGACTAAGTGCAGGAAGGTTAAGCTTTCTAAGCACTCCTGAAGATAAATTTGCCAGGCACCTGCTGTTTGCTTTCTATTTTATAGATCTAAGTCAGGAAGAAACTAATGGACATCTCACATGCTTGACATTTATTATTTTTTAGTAATTTTCTGGTTCTTTTTATTGATGACTTTTACACACTGGTTGTGTTGAAAGCTGCCCTAAAGATATTTGCATTTGAATCAAAGTCTGGCTATTCAGTGAGTAAGCCAGGTCACATATAAGTCAAGATGTCCCCTCCCAAAGAGACAGTTCCCTCTCTGAAATAAGCCAATAACCCATTCACTTGACACATTAAAATGACAGATAAAATGCCTGAGGCACAGTCTTAATATGTGAGTTCAGCTGAGTGAA
The DNA here is from genome assembly GCA_013400255.1 of Sitta europaea. Lineage (NCBI taxonomy): Eukaryota > Metazoa > Chordata > Aves > Passeriformes > Sittidae > Sitta > Sitta europaea. Next base: position 51,338 of record VXBS01009283.1, on the reverse strand, counting down.
AACTTTAATGGATTTCTTTTATACATACATTTGCCCTCAGGATGCTTTGATTTTCTTTAGCTATGAAGGTTGAAGTGATGATATTTACGTATCATTAGTTCAGAGGTAAGGTGAGAACTCTAGGAAAGGTCCTCAGGCACAGTGTTTAAGTGTTAGAGGTCCTCAGGCACAGTGTTAAGAGTGTCAGTGTCCTGCCTAATTGGTGCTTTTCAGATTGGCTGCACATGCACAGGAGATAAGCTAACACCAGAGTGGGGTGGGGGTGAGGAGGGGGGAAGTGGCCTGAAAATAGACCTACATGAGCACAACATTCTCGATGCCATTACAGGGCAAAACAGAATTGGGGAGACACTGGAAAATCAGCTGCATCTTGAGAATTGCACTCCCTCCTTGCTTATGCCAGGAATCTGTGCTGTGGCACTTCTCTGCTATAAATATGAGGTAGATATAAGCTCTAATTGATGGTGTGCCAGTGCCTGTAGAGAATCTGTCTCTTGATGAGAACTCTTGACTTTCCTTCAAAGCACTGGCAAAAGCTGCAGTTTTTAAACTTACGTAAGTAGACAATTAGGTCTTTTATATTTAGTTCATTCTCAAGGAGTACCTCTGGGATGTAGCAATGTAATTTCTTCTTATCTTCACTGGCATGTGATAACCCTCATTTGGTATGGATAAAACTAATTGTACAATTTTCCCATCATTCAGCAGACTGAAGAAAAACATTTTGAAATTCTCCCTGAAAACCCATGAAGAAAGAAATTCAGCACACCTAAACACAGGCCTTTTTTTCATATCTTTACTGCATTGATAAGAGAAGTGCCACGAGATACTTTAATTATGTCTTAAAGCTCAGATAAATAGTGTAGAGTGTTTAGGTAGGTAAATTGGTTGAGTTTAACGGTATTCATGTGGTCGATGAGTGGAATTGCTCTGTGTGCTTTGCTACATCTGAATCTGGAATTAAAGGGCATTGTGTCCAAGCTAGTTTCTGAACAGGAGTTATACAATGCTGCTCTGAAGTAATCTCAGCTGGAGCCAGATGAATGTAAAGCCTCCTGACTGATCTGTGTCCTGCAGTCTCTATTTCAGTTCTGGAAGGACAGCGTACTACACAGGGAGTCTATACTAGTATTCTGTCTGCTTTTATTTTAATGTCAGGGGGAAAAAAATCAATGCATCAGGAGCTCTTTGAAGCAATTTTGATGTTTTGAAAGGATTATATTCTTTTCTGTGTCAAGCATATTAACATTTCCAATTATACTCTCTGTCAGTGGGGACAAAGAAACACTTTTTACCTAAGAGCTGCTTCTTGCTGTGGCAGAAGAGACTTGTACATTGTTCCCTGCCATGGGGATTCTTTTTTCCATGTCATTTCTGCCAGAACTGGGTAGAAGTCAAGCTAGAACTTGATTTCAATGTGCTCAGTATTAACTCTTCTACTTCTCTGAATAGTTGATAATAATAATATACTGTTTAATAAATCAGCCCTAGATTTTAAATGGGAAAGATAGAGGTTTCTGATACATAATAGATAATTGTAATAATTAACTGATTCAGATATGTCCCATAAATTATCAAGTAATCCTAGTTAACAATACTTGTTCTACACTGCCCTGACTCATGAAAACTTGACATGCAATTAAAGATCAGTCTTGACTACATGAGGACGTGGTAATGAATTTGTATTTTTGTTTTGGGTAGCCTATATCATGGCAATTGCATAATGCTAGCAAACGGCATAATCAGAATTAAATACCTTTAGGCAATATTAAGAGTTCTTCCATAAGCGTTGTATAAATTGTCCTTCAAGGGAAAACGTGACCTTTGTGGAAAACAAGCTGTTCATTTATAGTCAAACAAAATCACTAAAGAAGGGAGTTAAGCAGGTTGACAAAAAATAAAGAGTGAAGATAAGAATAGCTTAGTTGAAAAGACATTTTCCAAAGCTAAAAAGAGTGATAGTTGAGGAATAAGGGTGATTTGAAAATATCTTCATTCTTCTGGAGTCCCTTGGCTTGCATATGTTTACTCCCAGCTTGAAGGTGGCACCTTCTTCAGGAGGAAACAGAAGTCACATTTATTGCTGTCCTGTGTGCAGATGGCTGTGTGTCCTGGGCTGGCTTTGGACCTGTCAAAAGGGATAAGGGTCATTTAATTCGAAAAAGTACACCAGGTGAGATACCATTGTGGTTCCTTCTGGCCTCTCATTATGTAAGCTTTATAGCAAGGCAGTATTGTAGCTGTTATATAAGATTATTGACCATATTTGAGATTTTGAGTAGCACATACTTATATGCTGCTTTAACAAAGGTACTAATTTGTAGATTCACAGAGGGGATTAGAATAAACAGATGATAACACACAAGTTATGTGCTCTGTCTGGACAGTGTGTCAAAGCATGCCATATAAACCTTTGGTAAAAATAGATACTGGAGCTCTTTTGCCTGTATTGCTGGGGGCAAGCAGTTTGCAGAGATTAATTGCAGGGGCAGGCAGCAGTTTATGGTTTCTTGCGTCACACTTGAGCAGATCCAAGCAGCTCCTGGGAATTACTTAAGCAGCCTGAAGCTCCCTGGCTTCTTCTGAAAAGGGAGATTTGATGAACTCTTGAGAGGAAGAATGAAATGATAACCATCCTGATCCTTCCCTGGGCACTCCCAGAAGGCCCTACTCATTTCTCAAGGTGTCAAATCTTTTGCATAGATTATGATCCAGTTTTCAGGTGCTTTTTCCGACTCCATTCTCAGAGATCCTAAAAACATGTACCCTCCAGCAGACCAGCTGAATCAGTTGGTGTAGCTGGAGCATTCGGTGGAGTCTGCAGCTGGAGACTGCTTTTCAAAAGTAGCTTGAATAGACTGAGAATTTTAAAGCTGTGATGCACCTCACGTAGGTGCTGTGCTGCTGCAGGTGCTGGGTTAGTGCTCACCAGTTCATGGCTGTTCCTAGTGTGGCTCACTGGGCATCTGTAGACGTGGCATTCTCAGAATTAGCAAATAGAGGCAGTATCACAGCTTTGCATGGTGTGGGAAGGGAAAGCACAGGTTCATAAATGACAGGGGTGGGCTCAGTTCCCTCAGTTTATGGGGAAATACTTGCTGGGAAAGAATTGCCTAGAGAGATTTAAAAGTATTGCCTTTCTGGGCTGAAAGCAAGACTTTTTCTTTGAATAATACACAACTGGTAATTCAGTCTTTCAGAAGGCAGTTTAATGAGTACTTCTTGTCCGCTGAAGAAGGTAAAGCATTGTAGTCAACTCAGGTATTTTTCTAAGTTGTTACAAGCATTTGTTTTCCACTAAGGAGAAAAAAACCCTGAGCGAACAACAATAAAAATCACTGAAAACTGGCAAGTTATATGCATGTTATGAGTATTGAATAAAGAAATTTCTTCATCATATTTTACGAAAATATATGTTGTTTCCTACAGTGTGTTATAATACCTCATTTTGTTATGGAAAGAAAGCTGTTACAAGAATGAATTCTGAATAATGGTCTTACCATGAGGATAGAAACAGTAACTGTTTTCTTACACTAATTTTGAATGTGTGCTTAAATAAAGCTGAAGTTCCTTCTTCTCAGTTAAATCATATCTTATTCTTATTAAGAGATTGATTCTGTTGCCACTCATCTTCCTGCAGATTCTTTAGCAGTTGCAGCAGTGATGCCTTTACCACATTGGGAGCATTCCTCCCTGCCTAGCATGATCAAGTCCTTTACCTTTGAAGACTTTTTTTTTTTTTTTTCCTTTGTTTGACTTCAAGGATAGCTTAGAAGTTTAGAAAGGCTGTTGCTGATTCTGCACAGGACATGGGGATAAGAGTCTCTGTGAAATCAGAAGGAAAACAGAAGAGAAATGGAGCCCTAGAAATTGGAGATGCCTTCTCTTAAAAATCAAATTATCTGCTGGGAAACAAAAAACAAGAGGAGAATAATTGAATGGGACAGTACAGAAAGTCTGTCTTTGTAGTGCATTGAGCAGGTCATGTTTCAGCTGTCTGGCTGTAATGTGAGCATTGTTATTTATCTTTTGGCAGCTTGCTTCTGACATTATCACTAAATAGGTCCCACAGTCTGTTGTCCATCATCTACAATAATCGAAAAATGTGGCATCTCCTACTTGGTGCACAACAAACCAAACAAAAGTACAATGTCTTGTACAATAACTCAACTCCCAGAAAGTAAACATGTTTGTGAAAGCCGTTTAATCATTTAGCTTTTTCTCAAGAAAAAACACCTCTCAAATGAATTGCTTATAACTGTCAATTTTATTTATGACAGCAAGGTCATGGGCGAAAGGAGCATCTCAGTACTAGTCTGCCTTTGTGGAGGGTGTGTTGAGTAAGGAGTTCAGTGAGTCTCAGAGTCCTAGTATATGGGTCACTGAGAAAGTGGCAAGAAAATGGTGAAACCACCCGATGCGTCAGCAGCACTCAGCTCACAGAGGCTCTGGACTAAGTCACAGGCAAGCTTTGATCTTGTTACCACTCTAAAAGTTGGTTTTTAGTTTTGGGGTTTTATGGATTTTTTTGGGGTTTTTTTATTTATTTATATTTTTTTTGTCTCATCATGTTTGTCAAAGCTACCAGGTACATTTGCTATGATTTAGACTGTCAGCAGTGGTTTAGTGTGGAAGGAAAGGATCCTGGAAGGATCAGGAACAAGAAGATTTGGATTTTACAAGGCCAGTCTTTAATAAGCTGAATTACAGGTTTCTCACGCCTGAGATACAGCACACTGATGGCATTAGTACAGCTGCCAGGGCTCTAGAAGCAGCAGCACAGTCATGTCATGGTGCAGAGTGTGGCTCACCAGCCCTGCTGCTGGGTGCAGCTAAGCTGAGATCCCCCTGCCCCGTGCGGCTGGGTCTGGGCACAGCCACATTCTCAGTGCTCCAGCTGGCTCTATTAGCCCACTTGTTGGAGCCCTGAGACTCGTAAGGACAAGAGCAGGAGGGTCAGAAAGCTTTAGTAACTGTCGTGCAGAGTGGAGCCATCCCATGAAGGGCACCAGTAACGCTGCCGAGCCCGCGCTGCGTGGTCTGTTGAGCCGGCGGTTGGAGTGCGGAGCGGCGGGCGGGCTGCGCTGCCCCAGCACAGCCTCCCGGTGCCCACGCACGGGCTGCGGCTCTTGCAGCTGCGCGGGGTCCTGCCGCACGGACAGGCAACAGAGAGAGGGTGCGCAAGATGGCACAAGCTCTCTGGCTTTAAAGATGATCGGAAAAACCAGCTAGATAACCCTCAAACGTGGTGTCCTGCCCCCTATAGCAGGTACCCCCAGCCGGTCCTTGAGGCTTGGGAGGAGAACAGGAACAGGGTCTGTGGTGACTCATCCCTGCGAAACTCCATCAACTGAACCTGCAGAGAAGATGCAGTGATCTATATTTACTGTAGTCCTAATTTGGATAGCTTATTCAAAAAGAAAAGCAGAATATGAGGCCAGAATTAGAGCTGCCACCTCTGCCCCAAATTTGCTTAGGGAGCAAAGCAAGCATAAGCTTCTCTTTTCTTCCCCATTGCCCCAGCTCCTAAGATATGACAGGTGCCTGGGTATTTCAGAAATTATTTTTCTGTGTTTTGCAAAGTTTACATCAAAATATACTGCACAAAACTTTATTTTATTGTCAAAGATTCAGAACAGCCACTTGTTTATATAGATAGTATAACGTGACATTTAAATGTGAAACAAAATATCACTGCATAGTATGGTTGGCACAGCTACTTTTCTAATAGGATAATGCATAATGCTATTGCTGTCATCTCACTGCTGATGACAATAAAATGGAGGGATGGAAATTTATCAAAATTTTCAAGAATGTTATATTCATTGACTGTTGTGCATGTTCTGACCTGTGCTCCAGATGAATTTACCTGTCTAACTCAAGTGTTAGGAAGGTTTGGAAAGATATGATACTGGCAGTGGTGGGGGGAGGGACTAATATGAAGTAGGTATACCAGTTCAGTAAAAGAAGAACATTAAAAGATGGAACATAAAGTAGTTGACCAAAAACTAGTAACAAATCTTCAGTCTGAGAATAGATTTAGCATAAATAGTACATAAATCTTTGCGCTACTAGTAATGTCATATTTCTGAAAATATATATTATCAAAGAAAACACCATGAGCCTTGAATTAGTTTGATGACACACGAGTTTCCTGTCCCCTTCTCTGTTTAATTTAATGGATGCGACTGTAAAGAATAGTTTTGCTTTGAAGAGTGCCTTAAAAAAAAATCCATTGAACAGCATTTAGTTAATCTGAAGTTTCAAGTTCTGAATAAAAGTTATCAATTTCTTAACAGCATTTGACTTTTTAGAATACATCTTTGGTATACTTGTTAATAAAAATTCTGATGTGCCCCAGGATTAAACCACGGTGTTAAGTATGAATTATAAAGATCATAAATAAAACTGCTAAGAGCAGGGTTACAAACCCCTCAAACTGCAGTTGATTATCTACATTTTTATGGATGAAGTTTGTCTCTCTTCATTTTGATCTGATGGTGTGAAAAGAATAATTTTAGTGGTTAACCACAATGAGCACTGCTCAGCCCCTCACTTGGGAGAACTGTTTGGGAGGTGTAGAATAAGGACCCACAGCAGCTCCAAAGCTCCAGAAAAGAAACCAGTTTCTCTTTTACAGAAAAACCAGTCTGTATCACAGCAGCATTTAGGATTTCAGGTGTTTCTTTCTTTTTTCTTCTCTTTAAATAAATGAAATTGAAGAGCAGCAGGGGAAGAACAATAGGACATATGGCAGTCTTTTGTTCTAAGAATATAAATTATCATTTGTTTACATAAATGCAAATAATAAATATGCACTACCTTTTCATGAGATATTGTAAACAATATCTTGTTTTGGCAAACCCCCAGTGGTGTGCTACTGAGCAATGAAATCATGCATTTTAAAATCTCTTGGGTGAGTTAGTGTCTGCAAAATATGGCACTCAATCTTATGCATAGTCTCAAATCATCAAAGATAAAATTATTTCATGAAGGACAGAAAAACAGTTGGGGTTTGCTGCTACATTTACATCTCCATTTGGAACACAAATGATGCTGAAGAGTGTGTTTGCTCAGTTCTTTATGGAGCTGCCAACCCTGAGCTCCTATCAGGCCAAGCAGCAGTTGACTCATCTGACCCTGGAGGAAATAATCGCTTAAAGCTTCATGTACTTTTAATGCTCAGTCAGGGATTACATCTGTGCCAGCTCTTGGCTTGCTTATCAAAGGTGGAGATGCTGGAACATGTCTTTTGGTAGATTTTCCTGTTAAAGGTGTTATAAAGATCCTTGTGGCACACTGACAGAAGGAACAAGACTGCTATGGAAAGGGAAAACACTGAAGGGGGCATTTTTGCTCTTGGGATGCATGACTACATAATTTGATATTTTTACTGAAGGAATGGCGTACGTGGCTCAGGTGGAGAGAGAGATAACTAGTTGGAATGATATCAGAAATAGTAAGATTCAATAAATTCTAAAATACTAATTTTTAAAACCTTTGCACAAACTAATATGGCAATATTTATAAAGTTATCTCATTGCAAACACAGGAACAATCAGTCTGACTTTCATGGAGAGCATAGTTTTAATTTTTCCCCTTGACAGTCAGATTATTCATTCTAGTATCTAAAATGGGGGAAGAACAACTCTCAAGGGTGATTAGAAGATCGGGCCACATAGTAAAAAAAGTTGTTGTAGTGTGATAGCATGAATATACACCTATAATTCCACATAGAGGCAAATGGACATTATGAAGGGAGAATTTAAAAAATCTGGAATTTAAAAAAACAGTCTTTAGTAAAGTCTGGAAGTCCTGGGCAGAGAAATAGGTACAGGTGGGAAAATGCCTGGCTACACTGTCTGCAAATGTCTGTTTAAACTCAGGCTGGAAGGGAGATGGGTGGGAATGGCACACATTTTAATACTCATAGGGGAGAAAACTCCCTGTATTAAAATTAGTAATATTGAGTATATTTGGAAATAAAAACAAGAACAGTGTGGGCCTGGAGCTTTTCCATGCATGCATTTTTGCATGTAGAAAGGAAGGTCAGGACTTCCCTATTATAGCAAAAACTCTCTGATATACAGCTTGATAGTCCATTCTGGAACTGCAGCATAGTGGCTAGTAGTGGCTAGGGCAGCCAGCTGAATTATTCCATTTGATTTGATTTTCTTACTTGTCTCTATTCCTAGATCTCTTAAAAGGGAGATTGTGATTTTTCTAGGGATAAATTTTCTGCTATTCACATAAATTCACAAAATTACTTTTGAGCATTTTTGTCAATTCACATTTGGGTAACAGCAATTGTAATTTGTATTGCTTGATAGCCCTTTGCTGGGAGATTTGTGGAACTTGTAACCAGTGGATAACTGAAAGTGGAGAGTGTGATAGTAGTAGTTCATTCCTACTTGGAATTACACGGTGATGGCATTCCTGCTAAAACGGGGGCATTTTTATTGTTCCACTCAGCATTTCTTTCAAAAAATCCTACCATAATGCAGCAGGTGCACAAAAGAGGACCTCATATGTGAAAACAAATTGTGTTCTCTTTTCATCCCATGAAGCTACTCTTCATATCTGCAGTCGTGGCATAATTCTGAACCACTTGGCAATGAACCCATTCTTCAGAATCTTCTATTGCTGGTGTTTCTGAGCAGCTGTGTGTTGGCTGCAAGGACAAGTGTGTGCACTCCTCTTTACAACCAACACACAGTTTTGCTTAAGCAATGAGGCATTTGTCTGCTTAGTGTTTGAACACTGCTGGCAGCCTAAGGAATCTTTATTCTGTGTGTTCTTAGGCATCTTCTTGGATAGATATGTAATACCTCGTGAGTGCTGATATTGCTTCACAGTAACAGCTTTCTTGTAGTCTCATAGCTCTTGTAGTTGTACCAAGAAAAAATTACTTAGTGTCACTTTTCATCGTTTTTTCCCTTTAAATCTTAGAGCAGAATACTCTGAAATCCATTTGGTGGGATTGTACATTGCAGCTGAATTTTCCTAACATTTTTGCCACTCCTGTGTATTCTTCACTGGCATCAATGACATTTCATCCTGTTCTGTTGGGTTGCTTTCACACTGCAAATACTTTAAGACTGAAGACTGAGTTTGTTTGTCTGTCAGAACCCCATGATGAATCTGTTTTGATCTGATGTATTTTTCTGTATTAGTTTGGAGATATGGAAAAAATGCTTTACTACACCTCGTTAAGATAAAGAGTCTCTTATCAGTGGTGGTAACAGTTTTCATGCTACATGCATAGCAGATAGGATGACAATTCTTTATGCTTAATAGGAAAACTAAAATTCAGCTTCTTCAGAGTATTCGAAAGCTGTTTTGGTGTTTGTGGTTTCTCCTAACTGCGTGAACCAATAAAAATGAACAGTTGAGTTTGTTGATGTCCATTCCAGGACTAAGAGGTTCTACATATGATAAATCTGTGCAGTTACTGTCACCTAATGAATTCAAATGTGCAACATTCACAGAGAATTTCAAGCATCGCCAGCTCTAATTGCCTTCTTAATCTTATTAATTATCTCCTTTTCTAACTTTTGTTTAGAGTCAGCATAAAAATATTCTTCTGCTGAAATAACTTCATAGGCAAAGTTCAAGTGAGCAATTAGTGATTGCATCTGGTTTTGAGTTATTTTCCCAGCTTGTGGTAGTTCAGTTAATAACCTTTTAAAATTCTCATGTATATCCCCAGGCAGCTGTAGATCTGTTTCCCAAATCTACTGCAACGTTTGAAGTGCTCATCTTTCTGGGACCATCTGCTTCACTTCTCCAAAGACCATAAAACCCTTGGCAACCCCTTAAGTGAACCTCATACTTCCTAGCATGCAGGAGTAGATGGAAAACATAAATAGAAGATCTATGGGAAGATTTCAATTCTGATATTAAAGCTGTTCTGCATTTAATGACCATTACAAGAATAGATTTTATGCCTGAAAGCACCTTAGTGAACCATTTTGTATATCTGCAGTGCACATAAAATTCCGTTCCAGGAATACCAGCAAACTTCTTAAAATAGACATTTCATTATCAAGTATCCATCAAAATCTTGATTCTTTCACTCACCAAAGATAGCTAATACCTAAACAGCATTGACTTTACATGTTTTGTAAATTATTCCATGGACAAATCTAGGGAATCATTCAAAATAATTCTCTTTCTTCCAGTATCCCTCTGCTAACTCTTGGATGTAAATCTTTGTCACATGCCACTTGCCTTAATGCTGGGGCTTTCCCTAGATGTTGGTTATTTACTGGTATTATCCATCATAGCATTCTGATTTATAATTTCAAAGTTGCACTTATAGTAAATCAACACAATATTTGAATACACTAACATAAAGTTATTAAATATAAACCCAAGTATTGGTTAAAAGGAAGTAGGTAGCTATTTAAGCTTTTGAAAAGAATGTTATTTTTGCAAACACATACACAAAACAAGTTGGTTTGAATCTAGGAGTTTTCACTGTGCACTACAATTTTAGTATGAGTTTCAGGTCAGTGGAGTTAACTGTGAATCTCCTGTTTGAGTATTTGAAGTACTTGGGCTGCCCAGGTTCTTTCCTCTGTGTTCCAGAAAGCTGATAAGCACCTGTTTTCCCTGAGGTGGTCAGCCATACAAGCTACATCTATGCAAATAGACTTACTCAATATTTTCTGGTTCTAAAAATATGCTGCCTTTTCTATCACCATCTTGAATTCTTTTAGGATGAATGAGCTTTAAGATAAGCCGCTTGGGTTTGGGTTTTTTTCTCTTTCTCTGGGAAGTAACCCTTCCTGAAAACTTTCTTACACATCATTTCCTATTAGGAATCCAGTTAACTTCAGATGGTAGAATCATATAATTTTGTGGGTTTCTCTTGTCACTTCTTGTCTAAATCCAAAATGAACATGTAGAAGAATAAAGAACATGTCCCTGTTGAGTTTATTACAAATCCATGCTGATGATTATTTCCTGCCAGAACATCCCTGAGTCCATGAAACCTGAGGGTGAGATAGTTATTTGCATCTTTTGCACATTTATTTGTCTTGGGTACCAAGTGTTAGGCACCAAAGCTGCAGAGAAGGCTGATATCCCTGGGCTCTCCAGCTTCATCTGCACCTTCTCCAATGCAGCTAACACAGAAGATACAGGTGGGTTAGATCCAAACTCTTACCTGAATGAGCTTTTCCCTCTTCATTGATGATCCAGGGAAACTAAGGAGTCTGGAACCCTAACTCAGCCCCAGACAGTGCAGTTGCTTCTCTTACACGACTAGGGTGGAACATGATGGAAACACTCACACCTTTGTCTGTGCTTTTTAATTCAGGGATGTGTTTGCAGTCCCTGTAGACATTCCCAAGGTGGCCCAAAACTGGCCATTCCAGCAATCTGAATCCTGACCTTGGCAATGCATCCTGAACTGGAATGTCCTTTGTCACTGGCTGACTTGGGGGCAGCTTCCTCTTGTTACGTGGCTATTGGAAGCTGCAAAGCAGGTTGTTTAGATCAATTTTTGTAACTCAAATTGCATTCAATCATAGACTTTTTCTACCACTGGTTTCTTGAATAAACTCTTTGTATGTAAACTTTATTTATATAAACACAGCATGGAATAATAAAAACAGAGTTATGCAGTTTTTAACTTATAGCTGGTTTGCTCTTGCAGCATCATCTAAGAATGTATTCTTACAAGTCTAACGGAGCAGTTGTATAACCAGGGGTCACCTACATGGTCGATGTCCTGGCTCGTGTCCATAGCTCCATATGTTATGGCACTGCCTCTCAGAAAAGCTCTGCTTCCCAGCCAGGACTGTAGCCAGATCCTTTGTATTGCAATGTCCATCTCGGACTGCACACCCTGTGGTGAGCCTTGCACAGGTGCATATCAGACTGGATATGCATTCCTACTGATGATATAATTTGGCTTTGAATTTGTGCAAACAGCCATTTGTACTTCCTGTCCCTGCTCAGTCGGGTGTGAGATTGCTACATACCTCTCAGGGAGCCTGCTTTTATTTTAGTAACAGCCTATATTTCCTTATCAGCATTCTGTATGTGGCAAAACTCAGAAGTAGCTCTTCCACTTGAAAGCAGGCTTGTGGCTTTGCTACAACTTACATATTAAACGGTGACATTAATGATTGGAAGAGCTGCTTCAATCACAGACTGACAAGGGTGCCTCTGTAGCTCATAGCAATCCTTCCACTGTCAGCCAGTGTGACCCTAATCTTTCACTCTCTACAATCTTCCATTTTCAGCTTTGGGAGAAGTACTGCCTTATTAAAATATTTAAACAGTGATGTATCATAAGAAATGTACTGGATGAAGAAGAACTCCTTCACTCTTACCACATGTCTTAAAGGTCTGCCATCCTCCCCACCTCACCCTTGCAGTCCTCTCAGAAACTTCTCTGAGACTGTGGTTTGTGTCCCTTGTGTTGCAAATGGGATATGCCTCCTACCTCTCACTTCTGTTCTTGATCCTTTTGTCCTTTATCTAACAGAAGAGAAATTTTAGGAGCAGATGTTGGGTTTTCCAAATATAACCTTAACGGTCACTCTCCCCTCACCTAACTAATTTGCCCAATGGATTTGTTAAAAAATGCAAACATACCTAAGGGGGTGCTTTCTGGAGGCTTCTCTAGTCAGTTACAAGATTCTCTAAGTACTTTATCTTAAGTGCCTTTACCACTGTGCCTTTACCTCATGAGCCTTGCAGGTCTACCAGATCAGACATGACAGCACTGGCATTTGCCATGCTTTTTCCAGTCATCTTTCTGCTTCTTCTTATTTGGCAGCCCAGGGGGTTAATGTAGTTGTCCATGTTCATTTGGGAGAGAAGAGACTTGATGAAATAGCAGCCCTAGTAGGTTAACCTCCCTGTCTTTTCAATTTTAATGTTTGTCTAGTAATGAAAACCCTGGAATCATTGTAAAGTAGACTTTGCACTTTTTTGCCTGCTCACCAGACAAGAGAAACAAAGACCTGTGAATCCCTTGCACATTCTCTGTGAATTGATATCCTGTTTCAAGAGACTGAGGAGTTTCTTACTCTAGGCTTCTAACATGTCAATGCATTCATGAAAATGAATGCCCAGAGACAGAGGAATGTCCTCTGGTATCAGCCCACTCTGATGAACAACACACATTTCCATAGCAGAACAGGCAGTGTGTGAGCCTTGGGAAGGAGATGTGACTTAAAGCAAAGTCACATTTTTCCCAGTCTTCTATTTCAGGTCTGACATAACTGCTTTTCAAAAACAGGCTTACTCATTTCTTTGATTTATCTGTATTATTCAGTCTCTAGACCTTGTTTTTGGTTCCTTATGCAAAATTCAACACTGTTGCTAAATTTGTGGCTCTTATGTTTGCATTTAATTTTTGATCAAATACTTTTTTTTTTTTTTGTGTCAGTCATATATTCTCAAAGGGCAGAATTAATATATTATTAGTGTGTTTAACTACAGCTAACATTAGTGATCAGGAAAGTTTTTTTTTTTGATAGGAACTGTTTGATTATGGTCAGTCTGGTCTTTATCCAAAGCCTGTTGAGTGGAAAGTTACCAAGGATTTCAGCAGTCTTCAACTCGGACTTTTAAGAGAACATTTCTGTATGACTGGAAATCAAGCCTCTTTTTATCCTGTAATGTTTCTCTCTCATGGAAGATTAGAGTGTGCACACTTTTGGGGAGAAAGGGAAGGTTGGATTAAGGAAAAAATAATGAGACCAAAGCCATGCTGATTGTATATAATATTTGCAATGAAACAAAGAAACAAATAAAAGGTGCTAGTTATCTTCCTCAACCTGCTGTTAGATTTAAAATAGTATCAACTAGGTAGTTTTGTAATTCTGATAAAGAGAAATAGGTGGTTTAAATCAAACTGAATTTCTTTGAAAACTAGGATTTTTTTCAGATTTCTCCTACAGCATTCATATTCATTTCTGAGAGTGTGAAAATTAACCAAGACATATGCTAAAACTTGCATTAATCACCTGTGCTGTAGGTTACATTGCTCTACAGAAAACTTGATTTTTCTTTGAAAATGAGTATGATTAGCTAAGGTAACTGTCTGGGAAGCTCCAAGGACTATGATCTCCAAAATCTAATATAGAAAATGGGAATCATAGGGATGATCTTGAATGGAGAGAGGGTGTGAGAAGGCAGAAAAGTAGAAAGGTAGCTGTTGATAAATAAAACCAAAGAGACCCTTACTTTGGTAAAAGTGGTCTGACCTTTGATGGACAAAGACAGCTCAGATGTACAAAGGAGCCGTAGTCACAGAAGATGGGATGAAGGGAAACCCAACCAAAAGGGATTCAGCCTCAAAAGGTGCCTTTGTGTCAGTATTTATTAATATTTTTCAGGCTTATGGCATGCTTTTTTCCTAATGATTAATAAAAATAATCTTACATTTCTCTGCTGAGTATTGAAAATCTTCCAGCTGTGGACACACTCAAAGCTCAGTAGAGATGGTTCCATTATTCTGGACAGATGGTGGCTAGAAAGTCTTATCACGATGAAGCATTTTCAATTTGGTAGGTTTCTTGATAGAGCACATTTTTTACCCTTAAATATTCATTGTCATTGGAGTTCTTACTGACTTCCAGTGATAACATGGGGTCTGCTTCAGAATATAACTTTTCACTATGGTCTTTATAGTAAGAAGCCCTCTGCTCCTTACTGCAAAAGTGTTTTCATGGAGTAATTAGCACTGGCTAGACATGTATATCATTCAAATAAGTATGTATTCTTACCTTGAGTCCTCTTGATTTCAGAAGATCAGCATGAGCAGCAGGGTTAAGTCCCTGAAGAATTAACATTTTTCATATTTTAAGTTCTAATCTTATTCCTTCAGCCAAAAATCTCTTCAATTTTAAGCTGTGCTGGCATGGTTTTTGATGCAAAGAATTTTAGGAAATGTGGACATCAAAAGGAAAAGCAAACCAAAAGTACACAAATAAAGTAGTGTTTCTTGATTCGCATTTTGAAATATTCTGTATTTTTCTGTTTTAAAAATTCCCAACCAAAGGCAAATCTGAAGACTTTCTGATGAACTTTCCTGACTAATAGTGCCCAAATTTATCTTTACTGTCTAGCAGGCATCAGTGTTGCCCAAAAATTCCTTGAGTGTAAAGAAAGAAAATGTCAATTTACCAAAAAAAAAAAAAAAAAAAAATTAAAACTTTTTACAAATCCTTCATCAGAAAAACCAAACTTCCACTCAGAAAATTGTGGTTAATTTCAGAGATAGTAAAAAGTCAGGAATCAGTTTCTCTGAACTAGAATTGCAATACAAATGAAAGTTTCCTCTGAGGGATTTTCCTTTCCTATTTAGGACCCTGGCAGTTTGTGTCTCAGTGAATACATTAGCCCTCATGTTCCTGTGCCTCCCTTCCTGGTTTTGGTGCCAGTGCAGCCTGAAACTCACCCCACAGCGACTGTGCCTGGGTGGCAGCAGAGTCGAGCACACTCTTTCCCCACATGCACAGATGATCCAGGCTCATCTCAGTGACTCACTCAACAAGAGATACCACCAGCCCGTCTCAGTGATGGAAGATTGTAACTATGCTAAAATTGATTAAATCAGGCTCTGGAGAAGCTCCTCTGATCCTAGAAGAGCAGCTGAACTGCATGAAGAGCTTTGGTTGAATACTGTTCTCTGGGGAGTGACTTAGCTCCACTAGCCTTGGAGTGCTTGGAGCAGCTGGCTGGTGTTCTCAAGAGACAGCTCCCATGCTCTCCCACAAGGATCTTCACTGAACTTTAGGTACCTCTTTTGGCCCGGTTCATACATGCTGCTGCTGGCAGAAGGGTACCAGATGTACCTGAACTACAGGTGCAGCCAGGATGGAAGGAGCCACTGCTGTGTGCCATATTCTGGTTTTCTCTAATGAAGGAAGCTTGTCATCTTTGTCACTGCTGTGTGTCATTTGTGTTCAACATGTATTTTATCATGTGCTGAGATACTCAGATGTGTTTCTGAGGGCTTTCTTCCCTAGCTCTGATGGGGTTTTACATGTTAGAAAAGATCACAGAACTGATTCTGAAGCACTTTAAGCATCCAATAACAAGTGACTATTAATTTTCCATTGAGGCTCTTCCTGTGACATTATCCTATCAGTTTTTGGACTGGCGGTGTAATTGATGATGTCCCCCTTTGCCTTCATATAGTGCAATTTTTCTTTAAAATCTGTCAGATAGGAGGCATTATCATTGGGAAATACTTGAAGATTTTATTTAGTACAGTCAAAACTGTCAAAACAGCTAATTGAACACTTTCATCTCCATGACTAATGAAAAATTAAGTTACTGCAAAATATATGCCACAGGAATCTACAAATTTTAACAAAAAATAGCAAACTCATTAAATCTGAAGGCAGTTGAATGCTACAGTGGGAAGTGTCAAACTGCAGAGACCCTTGCAAATGCATAAGGAGAGTACCACCACTGTAAATTTTGGTGTCTTTAGATCATAGAGACTGTTCCTAGGAAAATTTCTCAGGGAACTGGTACTTGAGCCTGTTTTTCTGCAGGTATCCAAGTATATTTCTGGTAGGAACAAAGAATTGGTTAGAGAGTAGGAGGTTTTTTTATCCAAGAAAGACAATTCGGTGCATGTCAGTTGTATTAAAATGGTAGTGAGTGCTGTTTAAGAGCTAGCATCTACTCTGCTGTTCTACATTTATATGTCTGTAGTATTTATTTCTCATGGCCCACAAGGTTCAATAAAACTCAAATCAGACTATGGATGTAGGCATTCCTTGGAGAAATTGTGCACTAGTTATGAATCTGTGGTGCATTGGCAGTGTGTCATGAATTATAAAAACTAGTCTTGCAAGCAAGCTCAATTCTTTCATCCTGTCTGGAAATCTGTCCACTTACTACTTTTAGTAGATCTCATCACCTTACCCTAATACAGTGCTGAGCTCTTCTCTCTCTCATATTCCTCTTTGTCTTTATTGTAACTCCTTTCCTTAGTTTCCTTCCCTCTGTCCTGTCTGTGATGCCCAAAATTTGTAAACCATATGTGCTTCGTTCCTAGAAACCTATATCTGCCATATTTTCTTCTTTTTCTAGTATGTCCTGATAAAATGATGAAGAACCTTGATTTTTGTATCAGAGTTTCCATCCGTTGTCACCAAGTGACAGAACAATGAAGGGTATTATCTTTCTTGTTTATGTGGGAAAACTAATGTAGATTGTAATATTGTTTAGCTAAGTTCAGCTTTCATGAGAATGACTGGTTGTTTTTGGAGGCAGAATGTGATAAAGAGTTTCAAATAGAGTATGGGACTGCAGTAGAGAGTGCTATGGGTACTCCTTCCAGACTGACAGAAAACACCTAATTCATGCAAATGCTGTAGAAATACAGTGGAAATGTTGAGCTTTTCAAAGAGTGCCCATACATGTGAACCAAATAGAAAGTTTATGGAACAAGCCTATTTTCTCTGTTTAGCTGCTGCCTTAGTGTGTGATCCTAAGCCACACTTGAATAGAACAATTTCCCATGGCAAGATGAAATTTGTTAAGCTGTTTATTCATTTTAGCTGCCTGCTGGAAAGTCACATTGCGAAAATCAAGACATAGGCACAGATTTTAATTGGAATTTCATTGTTTTCAATAGGCTTTGAATCAAGGCCATTTTGAGATGAAAACTTTGATGACATGGAAGACATAAAAAAGGATCAGAGGTGGAGATGAAAGGGAACTCCTCTCCATTTCCAGGCTATACTTTTCATAAATTACAGAAGGCAGAGACTTCTGATAGATTTCCTTTGTGCTGTTCTTCCTTAGAAAGATAAAGGGTGAAATGTTTGAAAACAATTGTTAAAAATAACTTTTTTAGCGATCACTAGCTTGCAATAAGTGTATGTGCTTAATTTTAATTTCTCAGATGTTATTTACTTAATTCTTCTGACTTTTCACCCAGGTAGTTTGTTCAGCTACTGTGGGATGTGTGATAAATACTTTTAATTCTTTTATCTTAAGAAATTTTTTTTTTCCCCATGAAATCACCTCTAATTTTAGATGTATATTTGATTCCTTTTTATTTGTCATTCTCTGTCTCATTTAGTTGCCTGCCAGCTCAGCTGTGACATTTCTGGATTATGCTAACGTATACTGATTTTCTCAAATCCACCCACAGCCAGTTTTGCTTCCTCTGTTTGATTGACAGAGATGCCTTCAGGTGTGCTGATCTGGCAGAACTGAGCTCAGGTCATCAGTTTGGGAACAATGTTGTTGGGTCCCCACCTTATGGCAGAGATGAGTTGCAGAATGGCAGTGCTGTAACTTCACCAGGTTACAAAATGGGGAGGAATTAGATTAACAGCTGATCTGAGGAAACAAAAGCTTTTTGATAACCACATTGCCTGCTTGTCTAAGGATATGTGTGCAATGCACTTACTCTTGTAAAATTGACACTCTGAGAAGAATATGGAAACAAGTATTTTCAATCTTCTGTGCAGTGAGATATTCACCATAACTTATTCCAAAGCTCCTTCCTCTTTCTCGGAAGAGGTCTTATTTGCCAGAGTAGATTATTAAAACATATAATGTATTTGCTGCCATGTAAGAAGGAACTGTAAATTTTATTCCCATATAAAACTGCAATGTGTTGATATAATCTCTGAGAACAGATTGATAGGAATTTCTTGTGGGAATTGCTTTAATTTCTGAGTAGAAATCAAAGGTCTGATCTGTCTGCATGCACACAAATGTGTGTGTATATATATTTCCAAAAAGCATGTTGCTTCCTAATTTTAAATGAGTTTTGGGTTTTGGTTTGATGGGTTTTAAAGATTACATAGATCAAAGTGTTCAATATTTGCTGGAAGGAAATAATCATATTTAGGCCACAGATAATAGAGGAGGGCTGTTGGATGTCCTAAAAGGCAGCAGATTTCCTGCTCCACTGACAGCAGATCCACTGGCAGTAGCTGCAATGGGTTCTTAGTGTGACAGCTGATGGCAGGAAAGCCTGAGAGTGAGAAGCGTCCTGCTTTCCCAGGCTCTTACATCTCTGGCCTGTGGTTTGCTAACACAGAGATAATAAGCTGCTCCTGAAAATTAGATTTATTTCTAATTCAAGAAGAAAATGCATGGGAAGTTAATGAGCTGACTTCAGATGAAATTTTGCTCAGATTTAGTTGTTTGGAAGACAAGCTTCTAAAAATCTATAATATTGTCTGTAGTCAGGAATAAATTTTGCCCTTCATAATCTCACTTGAACCAATAGCCATCAGCATGAAAACTTCTCCACATAGCTATACCCTAAGGTAGAAACTAGATGTGTGCTTTTACTTGAACTAATTAGGAGTAAACAATTTTGGTTTTGCAGAATGCAATTTTGCTTACTGCCCTGAAGTCCAAGCAAAATAAGAGCATTTGTATTAGTGCCCTTTTAATGGCATCTTACATAATACAGATTTATTTGGTCTGAACATCACTGCGCAGACAATTAACAAAAAAACATCCCTTTTAAAAATAATTTTAATCTATGGAGGATAGGAATGAGGTCTTGAATACCACATTAGATACTTAAATGAAGAATTACAAAAAAATAAGATTCCATAACATAATCTTGATGGTAGCTAGATATTTTTTTCTTCATTACTTCCATACTGGGTTCTTATTAAACCCAAATCTCTGTGATTTTTCAGACAATCGTCATTACTGTTAATATGTGTAACTTCTTGTTCACCTACACCAGCTCTAGCCAGACATATAGCAGCCAAACCCATGTGTGACTAGCCCAAGGTTGCAAGGAATGTTGCAGTATTCCTGAAAGCTCTGTGCCAGGGATATAGATCTAAGCCATCAAACAAGCAGATAATGGATTAGAAAAGCATAATTCCTTCTGGAAACCTTGATAACACTTTATTTTCTTGCACTTCATTCATGCAGTTTTGTTCTACTTCTTTAATTGAGAATCACTTCTAGGTTTCCCTGGAGTTTCTGTGAAGGATATGATTGATATTAAACTACTCTCAAATTCTGAGATTAAATATAAACAAGCTAAGTTTAAAAACCTAATTGTTGAATTCTGTCTTCAGGTTCTGGGTGAGGCTCTTGGGACCCTCTGTGAGTGGTACAAATGTGGCTTTCCTCAGAAATGGCATTATGGGTTTTCTGTGTGTGATCTGTGAGCATCTGCCCAACAGGCTCCACAATGAAGTACAGAACAACATTTAGTCCAGGGGCTAATATCAGAGTATCACAAGATCCATCTGAGAACTAATACCAGAATTTATTGTTTTGCTTAAAGTTTAAATTTTATTTTTATTAGATACTAATTTTTTTGGTCATCTTGATGTAGTAGTACCTCTAAATGACATCCACTGGAAAATCATCTTCTGTTCCCAGCTGTAATTACTTGCTATAATGTAGGTGGCTTTCAGACTCACATTCCACCTCTAACCCCCACCCAAATGTTATATACTTCTTCTACTTAAATGAATTAAAAATTACTAAAAAATCTTGTATGTTGCTGTAACCTGCTCTGTGTTGGCCCACTTCTGAGTCAGACCAGACTTTTGACCCATATTGTTGTGGTTCTGTGACTTCAAGGTAACCAGTGCTCCTAAAACACCACTTTACTATGCAACTGATTGAATTATGTTTAATTTATTTTACTATGACCTGTTAATTAACTACACTCTGCTAAAATCCCACCACATGCTACCAGGAGACTCAGTTCAGCCTTGAGAAGTCCACAAAAACAGGTGTTATAGACTATTTATTTAATTAATATTTTATGATGTGATTCAGAAAAGAGAGGTCAGTAGTCACACTACTTCTGGATCCCAATATAGGGCATTAAAACATTTGCACAGTGAAGAGTTCCCACTGTTATAATAGTTCCCACTGAATAATATCTCCAACTGGAAACAGCTGCTCTCTTTCTTGCCTTCCAATTTGCTTTTTGCACATATTAGGCACATCATTTGTTTGGTGCTTAGGGTAAATGGAAAAAATTTTAATCAATATGGTCCTGACAAGTGCCTGCACTTTGTTAATAGAGGAGCTCTTGTGTGTGTGTTCTACATTGAAAAAACTTTTTATTGAAATTATCATGCATGAGATTTTTTCTGAGTGAAAAACTTCCTGTTAAGTTGTTTTAATGCTCATCCCAGTAATATCATGTATTTCATTTGCTGTGTATGATACTCTGGGCATATATAGCAGTGGAACAGTACAGGCCCAAAGGAATACCTTATTTCCCATCATCATGTATGGCTTGCACTTGGGCTGAACTCTGTGTTTTGATACTTGCAAACTCCTAGGGAAATAGAGATGCAAATTTTAAGATGTTTTTCTAGTATTTTATGTCAACGATAAACTCTGGGTGTGCATGCCTGTTTGGATATTGGAATTCATGCCTCTTTGGACTTTTGATTGTTATTTTTGGCAGACTCCCTTGGCTTGTTTTCCTGCTCCTTCTGAGTCAATAGAGATTTGCACCTGCTATTGAAAGAACACGTTTATATCTTTCAGTCTGAGCTGACTACTGACCCAGTGACACCTTTGTCAGCTCCCTAATGGAGCAATTTTCTTTGCAGTATGTATTCAGCTCAGGGTACAAAGTTTCTCTTTGATGTTGTCACTCAGATGCTCTGGGTACTTTTGAACCGTTGTGCATTGCAGGACAGATGTGCTGAGAACACAGTGAGCACTGTGGGAGGGAAAAGCGACTTTATTTGTATTCTCTTTTTCCTGTCATTCATTCTTTGGCAGCTCTGCTATGAGATCAGTGGCAGGTAGGCTATTTGTAGACTTCATTTGTCCTAGGGTTAATTGGGATATCCAGTGTCTGCACAGAAAGTTAACAGTGATCCGAAGCCATGTCTTCACCTTTCCATGAACTGCTGATCAGAGGCTCTTCCAAAAGACTGTAATATGCTGTCGAGGCCATGTCTTGGGTAACATGATACAGTTTCCTGATGGTGGAAGCAATTGTATTTTAATTGCTAGTCTGTCTCAAAGTCAGTAAAAAAAATTCTCTTGGAAACTAAGAAAAAAACTGCCTGATGTTAACATGTTATCCAGAAAAGGTGAAAGTGAGGAGTGCTCTTTACATTCATTCCTCAGACAAGCAGGCTAAGTTAAGGCCATATCTGTCTGAACACCAAAACTAGAATGTCACTGAGACTGCACACCTGGGCAGGTGTTCTTTGCTGGGCAGAGGTGAACATCCAAGTGGAAATTGGTGAAACTGGAGCAAGATGAATGGGAGTTAGAGCAGCCGGGTTAAACAAGCTTGTGGATCTTATCAACACAGCTGCCTCAGTGAGCTCTCTGTTTTACAGAGCAGGAATCCATTTTCCAGGAGCAGCAGAGGCAAATATCATTCCAGGATGCTTGGGAGCAGTATTCTTAACATGATGAGTGTCTGCTTTGCTTGTGTTGTAGTTGTCAGAAGATTAGCACATAAAGGATGGGATGTTTAATGCTTTTAACCCGCACAGTTTAAAGTGTTTCTCTAATTTATTTAAGTATTTGGATACCATTTCAAAGGCATTCCACACAATAGAGAGAGGAAAGGACTAAGGTACTATGCTAAATATTTCTGAAAAATTAAATGTAATTTAAGTGCTTCACTCTTCTGTTCTAATGATAAATTATTCAGAAAAGCCTGCCTATATCTCAGTGTCTTATAAACTGCTTTTGCTATGAAATATTTGGTAACTGTATCTCTCCATTAATGATATGTGATTTCTACTTGGGAGTTGTCTCTCTGTAAGAGGTTAGGATAATAACTCAGTTCATCCTTAAAAGCTGATGTTGATACCCCAGTTTGTTCTGCTTGTTGTTCTCTGGACTATTTTTCCTGAGGGGTCACTGAAGCCAAGAGGCCCAGCAGGAACAGGATGTATTGGAAAGCTGTTGAGCCTGAGGCACCTGCTCTGCAGACCCCAAGGAGGACTCACTTTCCACCTTGGTGGACTGCTTCCACAATCCCTCTTTCTTAAGCTGCAGCTGTTGCTGTTGTGCCTTATATTTAATGAGGTGCATTCTTACAAGAGGAATTACATCTGAAATTCTAGAACAGTGTTAAAAAATTTTAAAAAATATATTTGCATGTCACACTGTTTGCTGTATTTGAAAGAGTAAACTTTTTACATAGCACATCTTCCTGCAATGTACTACTATTCCCTTTCCTGTTTTCCAGAAAAACTCACAGAGGGGGCTCTTGAAATGAATTCAAGGGAAATGTCACAAGCATGCTTTTCATGTTTCTGCTTTGCAGTTCCTGGATGTTTTTCCAGGGTTTAAATTTCACATGGAAAAAAATAATCTATCTCTTCTATTAGCATTTTGCTATTAATAATTAATTGGAATTCATGGAGGTTCACTCAGAATTTTAAATGGGATGTCTAGTCAGAGCTATAAAATCTTATACAGGGGATGTAAAGCAAGCATACAATGAGAGTGGAGGATCAGAATCACATGATGTATTCTGATAATTTTAATTTTTTCTGTTAGGACCTCTTAGCCTGCCATATAGGTTTACTCTAGATCTCTCTCTATATATATATAATATTATTTAAAATATATACATATGAGGTCAGCTGATAAAAAATGCTAAAAGTGAGTGAGATGAAAGGTTGTTGTAAAGATCTTTATGGAGTTACCTTTGAAGATTGTAACCCACAGCTGCTTTTTTTTTGTGTGCAGTTTTATATTGCTATGATTATGGACTTTGATGTTTTGCACTGTATAAGTCTCGAAAATACAGGTTTATTCTTTAAGAACATACTGCACCTCAAGCCTGAGAAGGGGTGTAAATTAGCATATTTAGAAGCATTGCCATCAGAGTGTAGAAGTTTTACATCTCCAAAGTAATGGCAGCCCATTCTCCTCAGAAAGCTTTCACCTTTTTCAGAAAGAACATTTCCACAGTGTTGTCATATAAGATATAAGCAAAATAGGGCTCTGTGGAGAGATAGTATCCTGAATTATATACAGTTGGAAAAAGGAAAAAACCCCAGGATTTTTGGCACAATAAGTACCAAAAACATCAGTGAAATGTCTTCTATGTGATAAACAAGCTGTTTCTGAAGTTCATAGATGTCATGTATTTGGCTCTTGATGAAAATTTTCTTCAGCACATAACTCAATTAAAACTTTTCTCCAGACAATTTTGAACAACAATATATTTGGGGAAGGAGTTCCAAGAACATAATTTTTAGTTCTAACCAACCTATAGTTTGGCTGCTGAGGCAAGAGGTCAAAATCGAGCACTCAGGTTCTGGGGAATGCAGGAAAAGTCTGTGTCTGTAGCAGGGACCAGATGGATGTTACCAGGTGGACAATGTGAGGAAAGTGACCAGTTGGACAAGGAAGCTGGAAAGACACGTCTGGCAATCAAGAGACAGGGCAGCTGGCAGGCCTGTTTGATGGGACCTTTCCCTGGGTAGGACATTTTGTGTTTCTGCAGTTGTGCTTAAGACACAGCACACAGGACAGGGACAAGGTTTCTAATTTGAACAGAGGTGCAGACAACACAAGTGGAAGGCAGAGTCTTTGTGTTGCTGAGTTAGTGATGGTTCATGCATTCCTCATCAAGCTTTACCCTTTCCTGCTGCAGCATCCCAGGGCACTAAATGTTATCTGTTGTTCTGAAGTTGAGGTCTCTGCTCTGTTTTGAATTTCTCACTGTAAACCATTGCTAAAGGCAGGAGAGATGGCTTGGAAAAGGACCTTCTCCTTTCTTGAAACTTTTAGAAGCCTACAGGTGCGAGCATCCCCCAGCCTGTTCACTCAGGTGTTATCTCCCTGTTGCTTTGCTTTAATCTCTGCCAGCACTTTGGCTGTCAGTGAATCACCAGAGGCCACTGTGTTTGCCAGGTGTCTAAAGGAGTGCTCCTGACTGCCCCAGAGAGTGCACCCACAGCTGTACCTGAAAGCACTTCCTCTTCTGTGCTAAGTAAATGCAATAGGCTTTGATAAAACATGTGGGCACCTCCCCCCATGCCCACTCACTGGAGGGAGCTTTACCAAGCATCATGCACTCGAGGCAAACTGGAGAAATGGCTTACTAACTAAAGAGTTCTGCATAAGGTGCTATCCTTGGTTGTGAAAAAGCTTTGGGATGAAGTAGAAATAATGGTTTCTTAGGGGCTCACTTTTCATTTGTTTCTTTGGAGAAATGAAAAGATTTTGTTCACAGAATTGTGGTTTTCTAGTCTACTGGTTTTAAAATTATTCATATTGAGTATACAAAAGTCAATGAATCTAAAAGTGCCTCTATCCACTTATTTGTATTAGGTTATCTGAAAGTGGATAGCAAAATGACTTATCTAATTACAGTTAAGATTATTGTAATAAAAAGAAATGGGACTTTTTAGACAGTTGGAAATGTACCTCATTTTTCCTTTTTTTCACCAAGACAATCTGAGATGTATTCAAATAACCAGGTTTCATCTTATTAAAGCTTATCAGCATTCATTTTCCTGTGCAAAACTCACTCTTTGTTCTGATTAATTGACTTTCAGTTTTGTGCTCAGTATGCCAGAACAGAGGAGCATTGATGACCAGTAATATTACAAGAAATGTTTATTTCTCAACCAATGATAGTCCCTGATTTCCTGCAGTTGGAAGGGATCTGCTTGTACAACAAATGCTGCCCTTCTCAGTAGGATCAATTTGGTGTACTTTTCAAAGAGAATTTTTGGGATGAGTCATGCATAGATTGTGCACCATTTATCCCTCACTAACTCATCTGGAATACCACAGGGAGTAATTGGGATTTTCAGAGATTTATGGTATTGATATTCAGTGCAGCATGAAAAAGCTTAATTGTTTTTAATTGAGCAGTAGTATAATAACCATTTTCTTTCAATTAAAAATCCTTTTGGGCCAAAGGCACTTACAAATCCAAAATGCTTTTTTATGGTTCATTTTCCTCAGTTTATTTCAGTTTTGACAGTTGGAGTCTATCTCTGATGATAAGTTCCGAAATGAAGAATTTTATTATTCTTGCGTGATCCGTGTTTCTGAACTCAAAGAGGGCACATGGTTCTGTCATGATATATACAGAACTAAATAACTGAGGCAATACTTTCTAATATATAATTTCAACTCATGTTGTTAAAGCTTTGCTTTGCACAGTCAAATGAGCTAGCAGAAAAATCAATACAAACAGTGGAAAACCTATTTTGCCTGTATTACGCTGTTGGATAAAAGGTAAACAGCTTATAGTTCTTGTAGGAGCACCAGGATAAAATCCTGAGGAGCAAAAACCAGTTTTATTTTTAGCAAGGTGCATCAAAGCCTGTGCATCAAAGACAAGTATATATAAATCCTGAAGCTTCTGTAAACCACAGATGTGTGCAAGAAAACAAAGTAAAAAGAGCTTGCTAAAGGTGGGAGAGAGCATCAGCCTTCAAAACCAAATACTTTGCAGGTTACCCATCCAAGAACAGGAAGGTGCTATTTCACACTTAAGAAATGTACTCCTGTCTTAAGGGACACTTTTTAAAATGAATGTTTTCTGTCTTGATTTCTATGCTTTTAGTTTCTTCTTCTTTTAAGGAGCTTCCCCTTTATAAGGGAGAATTATCAACTGCTCTTTATACATTGCTCTTAGAAACTGAGTTTCTCTTCAGAGAAGTGCAATTGCTACCTGGTTTCGATCTGGCCATTGAGAGGGAAAACTGTATTACTAAATTGTAGTGAAAGGTGTTTGAAAAAGGAACACTGACTCAGTCACCATTTGAACATAACATTCAGAAACACCTATCTTTCCTTCAATTGTGTGTGACAGTTGATATTATTTTAATACAGTTACTCCTCTTTAAAGTTTGCTCAGATAATGAGGACTGCTTCCAATTTTATTGGAATGTGAGTGTTCCAGGACTTATACTTGGGCTTTTGAAGTCAGGGTCTGTTTTGATGACTGCTTTTTTATGCTATTCAAGAGACGTGCAGATCTGAACAATAATTCATTTTACATTTCAACACTTGACAGTCATTTAAGTTAAGCCTTTTCACATGAGCAAGGAAGGTGTTTTGTATTTTAAATTTTTTTTTCTTTTTTTAGAAAATTTTAATGGGTCTGACAGCAGTGAAAAATATAAATTGCAACCAAACTAAATTTGTTTTACACCAAAGAGGAAGATGGAAGTTGTTACCATGGACACAGGTGGAGCACATGAGGTGGTTGTGCACAAAAATACCTGCAAAAATATTCAGCTCTGTTCTAGGGCTTAGTATTAGGATGTCAAGAAACTGAAGTGAGAGAAAAACACGAGGAAGCAAAACAAGTGCCAGAGAGGCATGAGGTTGGGGACATGAATTGATCCAGCTGGAGGCCAGTGGGGTGAAGTTAATCTCCCCTTGGTGCCTGGTTGTTAAGAGATACAAGCTCTCAGGGCAGCATGCTCTCTTGTAATCCATTTTATACAAAACTGTGGGTCTAATTCAAGCAGGCTGATTAAATTGTTTATATTTTTATACTAATTTATACTATTACACTAATTGCTGCTGGCTGCTTTGCCTGAGAAGCGCTGGGAGAGAGCACACAGCTGCTCATCTGGGCAGGCTGGTGACCTCTCACTGGAGCAGCACAGAACCATTGCAGGCAGAACTGGCTCATCTTGTGCCAGCACACAGCTTTAGACAACAGGAAAAAGAATTTAAAAAAAGAAAAAGAATTAATCATTAATATAAAATTATTAATCATCATTATTATTGTTATAGTATCCAAAGGTCTATCACAGCTCCCTGCCTCTGGCCAATGACCCAAATAGAGAAGCAGCCAATTGCTCCTGTAATCTAGAAGCCTCACAGGGAGCATGGGTACAAACAGGTACAATGAACTGCAAATAAGATATTTATCTCTAATCCTTGTTTCAGAGAGGCGTAGGTGTCTAAAGAGATCAATCTGTGTATTACACTTGCATGAGCAAGATAATGGGCTGGTCTATTTTTAAAGGGTAGTTTTCTTTACACTGATTATTTAACCTACCTCTATTTCAGTTAGGAGAACTCTGACTTTACAGGAGGTATAAAACAGTTTATTTATGAAAAAAAAATTACTGGTTAGGATCAAATCAAAGGTTTTTGACTGCAGGTAGCTTCCTCAGTGTAAGCATTTTGTTCCAGAATATCCAACATATCCATACAATACAAAACATCCAGATATGGACCAAATGAGTGGAAGGATATACTGACACAGGCAGCTTGATGGTTGTTCTCAATTCAGAGGGAAGACACAAAAATATTGCAGCTTTTGCTTGCATTACAGTATAAATCAAATTTGCCATATTTGAAAAACAGGAAGATTAGGTATTATTTTGGATGAAGGATATATCATATGACAATGAAATAAATTGATATTAGAGGGGCAGAGAAATGATGAAGGACTCTATTTCTGTGGACTTGTCATGGACAATGGTAATTAGCTGTCTCCCTGGGCAAGGGTGGAAGATGGGACATCAGGTGCTGTGGAGCACTTTGGCAGCTGGGGTCTTCTTTCACAACTACATGCAGCTTTGTGTTCCTTCAGTTTCTCAGCCTAAGAGGGATTGTGAGATGTGAGGTTTCTGCTATGGCTATATCAGGCTTCTTTGCAGTTTTGATAGATTGTCTTGGATCCCTTATTTTTCAGACATTTTCTTCATGTGCTATTGCACATACCTTGGTGAAGTGGCTTCTGTAGTCAGTTCTGCTGGGCCAGACAAAATAGCTTACATTTTTTTGTCTCTTTTTCAAATAACCAAGTAAGCAAACTGCAACGGATGAGTATATTGCTGTGTCTGAATGCTAAAGAGGATGGTGACTTTGGAAAATGCTGTTTATAGAGTTAATGACAGAGATTTCAGAGGCAGGATATCTGTGTCTGTCACTTCCCAAACTTGCAAGTGCAAGCTTCCAGTGTTGAGAAGGTTGCAGGCTTAGGCTTTTATGGGTTTCTGTGAAAAGAAACACGAGTAACATGGAATAAATCAATTTACTGTGATCAGATGTAAAGACAAATCCTGCAGGACAGTCTCAACCCTCCGAGCAGCTCTGATGGGCACAAACCTGGGAAGAACACTTAGGATTTCAGGTGCAAAAGTCGTGACACCGTGTATCATAAAATCCCTGCTGCTGCAGAGCTCCCCCTGCACTGAAGGGAACCTGCCAAATCCTTTGTCTGCTCATACAGGACACAGAAAACAGGGTAGTGTTTCCTTCCCAAGCTGTTTTCTTCATATTGTGTTTATCATGATGGTCTTATCATGAGATTTGTCCTGACAGTGTGATGTTGCTGTGCAAGCCAAGGGCCAGTCCATGTTCTCAGCTTTCATTAAAGACTAACAACAGGATGCATTCAGGAGGCCACAGTGGGGCAGGAGGTGGTGTGGAGCAATTTAATTTCGTACTGTTTGTTTCTCTGAAAACAATATTTCAGCTAGAAAATGGATATATCTGACACTCTGAGAATCATCAGGAAGGGATTGGAAAGGAAGAAATAGTTTGTTTTGCAAAAAAATGACCAAAAAATGTTCTGAGCCCCATTTGTTATGGGCAAAAGTTGATATAATATTCAATATTGTGAACAGCAGTGCTGTACATGCTCACAAACTTCTAATGATCAGTACTAAGCAAGTAGAAATAAAATTTGGCAGGGAAAGGAAGCACTTCTATTTTAACTATGCAAAATTAGTTTGAAAATTTAATCTATTTTGTGGGAGAAGCTAAATCATTTCTACACCACATAGTGGATTTCTTTCTTCCAAGAACTGAGGGAAAAAATCTTTTTTTTTTTCTTGAACAGATTAGCTTACCCAAGTTTCTGCATATTTTGTTCAACTGCCTTTGAACTGTACAATATTTTATTCACAGGAAAGAACCAGACAGGATCTCAGGCCTTTTCCTCACTGATTCAGTTAAAAGATGCTTCAAAGCTATAATAAGGACAAGCAGGACAGAAATCTCAGGTGCCTGGCATAATCTTACACCAGCTACGATGCAAGAGTTTTCAAAAGTCAGATGCCTCATTTATTCTTTATTAATTACCATTTCTGTTGGTTGAACCCAGAGAACTGTAGCGGGTTCTGTGCAGTATTACATAAAAACTCCACAAATGCAAATGTGTGGATGAGGAGTGAGTGAAGGCCTATGTAGGTTGATATCCATACTGTATAGATACATATACTTGCATACATATATCCATGGCAGAAAGTAAGTAGTTAGGAGAAAATGTCCTAGAAAATTAATTTCCCTCTTTTTTCTATCTTGATTTAGGAAGAGAGAAAATTAGTGCTGCAGAGAAGTTTTGGTCCAGTTTCTCTACCCAGCAGTCTCCAGGATTTCCAGAAACATTCACTCTCCTCTGTCACTTCTTCCCCAGCAGGTCCCATGCTCACTGCAACAGGATTCATATAATACCGGTATATCCATTAGTCTCCCTTTTCTCATACAGAGAGGAAGGAATATATATGAATTATAAGGCCCATGTAAATTACACTACATTATTAGTGTGATAAACCCAAGTTCCCCAAAGTCAGGCCATCTGCATGGAACTGAACTGTTGCTCCTCTGTGTATAATGCATTATATTATTCATTATTATAATCAAGCACAATTATACTATGCTTTATAGGTGTCCTGCTTCATTAAGTCATAAAATCAACAAAGTTATTAGTACTTTATCTCTGCAATTTTCAATTAGTGGCCTATTTACTAGTGATGGTTCCAACTCAAGTGTGAGGAAAAAATTGCTACTAATGAATGGTCTTTCTCTGATGCTGTTCCTAGTTCTGGATACAGATTCCTTCTCAGAATGCTGGGTGAAGAAGTGTTGCATGATCTTTTACAAATACAGAAACAATACAAAGAGTGAGTAAAGGAGATACGTGCTTCCATGGTCACCATCAAACTGAGGTTTACAGGGCCCATTACCTACTTAGGCTTTCAAATGCATGAACTGCAGGGTAGAGCGATACCAGTCAGAAGAGGGTGTTCAGACTGAGACTACCCAAAAACCAAGACAAAATTGTTTCAAAATCAGGCTTTCTGTGCCATAATGAGAAACACACAATTAGTGACTAATTGGGAAAAGAAAGTGATTTCAGTGACTTACCAGGTGGAATTGACTCTGTTATGAGATATGGCAACAGCAAGACCTCCTGGTAAAGGGGGCCCAGGATTTTATCCACAGAGGTGAACAAGGAAAACAAGATGTATGAAATGCTCAGGGGGGCAGGGAAGGAGCTGAGCTTTTTGATCTTGAGGAAGCTTTGAACCACTTCCAGATACTAATTTTGTAAGCAAGAATCCATTAGTAGATCTTATTGTCACAAAGTGTTAGAGGAATCAGACCTGGGGTAAACACTCAGGAGATGGGCCTGGGGCAGCAGGTCACTGAAGAAACGTAAGGCAGGCTGGAAAAACAACACCCAGATAAGGGCTAAGGTGCACATAACCAGCAGTTTACCCTTAGATTTAAAAGGAGTCTGCTTAAAAACTCTCTTGTCCTCCTAGATTTTACCTTGATATCAGACTTGCTGGATGAGCAAGAACTCCTTTCACCTTTCTTTGTCACCCATGATTTGGCATGACTGAAATGCTGTAGCATTGCATGCAGCATCCAAAGAGATTGCACTGACTTGCAAAAGAAGGCATATACTATTTTTTATCCTTAAGAAATTAAATAAATTAAATCTACACTCTTTGAATTTGCTACTGAGTGTATTATTAGATTACTTTCAAATATTGAGGCTGAAACAAGCATAAAAGCCGTGAAAGTTTTTCAGGGTGTGTCTACAATTTCAGGCAATTTTTCAGTAAGATTGAAGGCAGCAGCTGGGTGTTTACCTTTGTGTACACCATATTAACACTTTGCCTTTTTGTGATTGTCTCTGAACTCAAACTGTGTTTGAACTGTAACTGCTCAACACTGTAATTCATGTCATTGAAAACAAAAAGAAATTGTTCTTTTTTTATGAAAGAACAGTTCTCCCATCTCTGGTTTTCTAGTGATGGAGTGTCGCTGCTCTTTATTCTCCTTTATGTCAACTTAGCTAGAAGGTAACAGTTTTATGACTCCAGATTTATTTTCCTTTTATTTTTAGTAGAGTCAAGAGAAGTGACCATCTGAAGTCATAACTTATGAAAAGGAAGTGTAAGAGTAATTCAAAAATCCAAGATTGTTCTGTGCTGAGAATTTAATGATTAAAGTACGGAAAACAAATTGCAGCTTTTTATCAAAAAGAAGTGATACTTTCATTATGACTTTCCTTCCTATTCACCCACTTTTTCTGTTCAAATATAGACATTCTTAATTAATTATGGATTATTGTATTTACATGTTATATTCATTGTATTACTTAAGCATGTAGCAGTTTGCTATTAAATCAAACATGAAGATATAAATGGACAAGCAATTCCATTAAATTTCTTCAATAGAGATAATATTATATTATGAAATGGAAATGATTTCTTCAGTTGATGGCATTAAGTCTGGTGGTACAGATGAACACAATAGGTATTTCATTATTTTCCAAATACATCCAAACCTAAATGTAAAAATATAGAGTAATCTTATCTATGAAGAAAAGCAGAAACTATACAGCATAAAGCAGCAGCAAGAAGCTAGGGAGCTGAAAAGGTACGTCTGAGAAAGATGAGACAGTAGCAATATGTGCAGGATTGCATTTCCTGCTAGGCAGTGCTTTTCCAGGTGGGGCTGAGCCTGTCTTCTGCTGCAGTGAAAGACAACTTCAGCAGCTGCTGGGTCCAGCCTCGTGTAATTCCCAGCTGCACCCACACTGCTCTTTCTCCCCTCTGCTGGTGGGTCTGGCCCTCAGAGATGGAGCCTCTTCTGGATGCACACCTGTATAAAACCTCTGTATGGCTCCTTTTTCAGGGTAAGTGACCCTAGGCTGTTGCAGAGACAGGAGTGAGCTACCAGCAGCCTTGGCTTTGTCTGCTGTTCCATACGCACATTTTGTATCCATGCGCAGCCATACATTGGAATAATGAACTCTCTTCCACAAACTAAATTTTAACAAAGATTTTTAAAGTACAGTTACTGTTTCCCAATCTTCAAAGGCACAAATATTAGTAAAGCTATTACCTAGTTGCTTGGCACCATCTTCTCTGATGATTAATGTATGCAATGTTTCTGCCACAGGCATAGCACAGCTTTCCAAGTAGCAGCAGGAGGTTGAAGTGAGATGCTAAAGAACATTTGTGCATGCAGCATATAGTGACTATTTAGAAAAAAATCCATTTTTTTTTAATTGCAGAAAGTCCACTATGGAGGAGGCCAAGAAATAAATGAAAGTAAGGATCGATCAATCTTTAGTTGAGCTGGAGTACAATTATTCATTCCTCTGACAGGATGTCTCCTGTGCATTTACAAGACTGTGTTTTAGGATAGTAGGCATGCATTAAACATGAAAAAAAAACTTAATTCTTTATACAAAGCATTCAGTTCAGGCAAGCATTAACTGTAATATATATTTTTTTTAACAAAAGAAAGGCTGCATGGTGAGCGTGAGAGGGAATGAGAGGGCTGGGAAGCAAGATGTGGCCTATAGCTGGGGTAGGTGAGACAGAAGGTCAGGGCAGCAGCTTGGGAAGAGGTAGAAAAACCCTGCTACAGCCTCAGGACAGGTGCTGGGGACTGATGTAATCACCTAATCTCCACTGGACTCCCCATATTTGCATTCCTCATGCTGAGAAATCGGTGAACGAGCTGTAAATAAAGAGGGACTGCAGGCAGCTGCTTGCGGCAAATCCTCACTGATACTGACATTCAGGGAGTATAGTGTGAATTTAGAACAATACACTGAAAATGCTAATAGTGCATTAAAAGCAATTATTTCTGTTTCTAGACACACTACTGAAGAAATAGGTGTGCTCTAAACCATGATAACAAAAAGAGCTTTCATACACAAGTACACATGCTCCAAAAAAGCAAGGCTCTCTAGTAGGTGCCTGGCTAGGTAATATAAAGGAACTCAAAGATATATTTTACTCAAGCCATAAATGTGATGTTGCAAAGGAGCAAGAGTTTCACGAGGCACACAGGCCTGAGGAAATTCAGTACTGGAGAACACCAGCCATCATTATATTACCATTTTATTACCTCCTCTCAACCCAGAAATGCAGCTCAAAAACGCCTGCCAACAATTCGGTGGTAACACAAACAAAAGGAATCCAAAAAAGATAAATTTTCAACCATATCAGGCACAGGAAGCCTGCCAGTCTGTAAGGCAAACAGATGATCATGGCAGAAAGGCAGTATTCAGAAGAGCTAAAGCCACTGCAGAGAACCTAAATGCATCCTCTATTCTGTTTTGTAGCAGCCAGCCTCAGAACCCCTGGAAAGGGCTGAGTCTCCCTGAACTCCTCCCCCTAAACTCCACAGAAACGTAACCACTGAGGGTTGCTTAATAAGAAAGGGACTGCAGCAAGTGAAAAGCATCCCTCAGGCAAAATACATGAAGCTGGGAAGAACTTTATAATAAATATACAGTTCCCATGATCTGGGTTAAGCACACTACAACTGCACAGAAAATTATGACAGACAGGAACATGCTCTGGCCCAGTTCAACTGATCATAAAAGCTGTGTTAATACAAACATGCTGGGGATTAACACATCAGTTTTTTCCCTGTATGTGCACGAGTTACCAATGTAACTCAGTGGCTACCTGAACTAACCTGGTGTCATGGTTTAAGTGTCAGATACACAAAGTTTGCTGTTACACCTATGATCCCTCTTCTTTCCGTGCACTTTGTTTCCAGCCTGACCTGGGATAGAAGCCACATCCCACTGCAAGGAGCATCCATTGCACACATCAGAAGCACATGAAGGGCTTCAGACAGGACCAGAGATTTCTTCTTGCTCGGAGGCTTCTCTGTGCAAGTTTCTTACTTCCCTTCTAAAGCACGAGAGTTACATTTGGGGTCAGATAGCACAAAATGAGCTGGAAGGGTTTGAATTTAGTCAGGTCTTTGTTGGCACGTTTGGATAGCTGTGTCTCCTGCTGGAAGTAGTTTCAGCTAGGCTTGGACTAGGAAAAACATAAAACTGCTTCAAGTTTTATGGAACAAGGAAAACCATGTATCAGTAATTCTTTGTTATTTTCTCTCCAGCTGACTTCTGCTTCAGGTCAAATGAGAGTCGAGTGACAGTTCTGTCCCCCAGGAGGAGAGGGTGGCTGGGAGAGCCGTATTTTTGTGCAGGCCAGAAGCTGATGAGTGACCAAGGCTTCTGTCCAGCTCTGTAGGAACATGGCCTTTATCAAGGTGCAAGCTCCAAGCTTCCAGCAGCTGTACAATACAAACAAGTGGTTTTGGCTGCCATGCTAGGGTGCTGGGAGGACATTCCACACCAACAGCGCCCTTGTTTTTTATTTCTGTTTGTTCACAAGCCTCAAAAGCACCTGTGCTGGCAAACCTTTGTCAGCAGTGCCTAAGGGAGCTGAGAGGCGTCGCAGCAGTGCCAGCCCGCAGCTCTGCCCTTGCCAGCACAGCGTGCTCTGCAGCTGCCAGGACACCTGGAAAGCCCAAGGCACCTGTGTCCAGAGGGGCAGCTGATGGGGCTGAAGGCTTTTGGCTCCTCTGAGTGGCACATAACAAAGAATGCCAGCATTCTCATATGTGCTGGATAGAAGCAGGCAGAGGTTGTTTACGTCTTCAGAAGGAGAAGGAAAACAATGTGTCTGAAATTCAGTGCAACTAATGCAGATTTTTTTGAGACGTTTGAAAATAACGATTCTGAGCAGCATAAAATTTAATGTATTACAATGACATATCTACTCTTCAAATTATCGTGCATGACCTTAATAAGCATTTCATAAAAAGCATGTTTAAAATGAGTATTTTCATGTAAATTGCTCTGCTCCTTCAGAATTAGTCAATTGAAAAATGAGTTAATAGCAGATTTTTAGCCATAAAAAATTCAGGTTTGTAAAAAGACTTGATGAATAACAAATCTCTGGATTCCCTTTCTGTTACTCTACACTGTTTGAGAGCATTGAGTTGAAATTAACAAATCCATTTCAGATTGGAGATAAGCCTCACTACAACGTCTCATTCCTCCTTAATGATTAAGCTTTTGCAGTATTTAAAGGATATTAAGTGTATTAAAGGATTTCTCACTGATATGAACATTTCTTATATGTCGAGTTGGTGAACTGTTATGTTACCTTTGATATGCATTTATGCTTCTTTAGCTCACTCATATCCATATCAAGATTATTTTGGTAGCAAACGATCACTAATCGATGTGTAGATTGGATAAATGAGGAATTCTTAATAGCAAGAAAAAAAATCCCATAAATTCAATGACATTCAGTATCCCTTTGTGGGTCCTTGTACAAATACCATCCTTGGCAAACATCTTATATTAGAATTTTTTTGCTCAGAGATATTTGGGGTTCCTTTGGCAGAAAAGTTTTCCATTAATATTTGAAAATCTGATAGTAGAGACAGACTCTGTTTTGCAGAATGAATACAAACTTTTGTATAAGCTTTTTATGGCATTATCTTCAATATAAAATAGCAATATAGAATCAGCTATGAAGGAGCTTCTTTACCGATCAGACTGTTTCAAGAAGATGACACAGAGGAACCAAACATCAATTCTAAATGTATTCATATGATGGAGGATCCAGTTAGCTTTCTTTTCTAGGACTATTGTGACTTGATTCAGGTCATGCCTTCAGTCTTTCTCACTTTAAATAATGAAAACAGCAGTATTTTCAACCTAGCTCAAAATTTAACTCTTTCAAAAAAATTGTTTCAAAGGTCAGTGCTGAGACTCTGACCTTTCACAGCAAAAATAACTGAAAAATTTCAGGAGAGTATAGTGGACCATGAAGGTACTGCACAAATGGAAACCACGTTGTAGGGCTTCCAGGATAAACATCTTGGCTTTGTTCTTACTCACGCAGATAAATCCCACATTTGGCTTTACTCAGACTTTCAAAATGAACTGAGCAGCTAAATTTGATTGTATTTTATTTTTAGCCTAAATTGTGCAATACCTTTAGAAAAGGGATTTCTACCGATGTGGGAAAAAAGAAAACAACCAAACCTAAAATAAATTACTTGAAGTGAGACCAGAAAATTGATATATTTAAGAACTTCAGCAAAATGAGTCAGGGATGAATCAGTCACAATTCACTGATGTAGTTGTAAGAAAGATATGCTGTTCCATCTATGACCCAGAAAGACAAAAGTTCCACTTAAAACTAAGCTATTAAAAGTGAAAATAATAAGGATTTAAAAAGCAGAATGAAAAGTACTTTCCATAGAAAACTATACTAGAATTTATTTCCAGAAGCAGTTTCTAAATGCAGCTACTGAATTCTTGAGACAATTTTGTATCCTAAAAAAAGAGTGTTTAAATTCATAGAGATTCTGATGGCCACAAAAAAGCTGAAGACGTAGGACAGACCTGTTCTTCGTGTAGTCTGGGATGCTGGGATGGCAGCACCATTCTCTGTATATGTGCCATTTCAGCTGTGCAAGTGCAAGGCCTGGATGCTTCAAATCCAAAGAAAAGTGTGGAAATAACTTTTATCTTTGGCACACGTACTTGCTAGAGCACAACTGTCTTGTGGAAAAATATTATTGCTGTAGGCTGTTTATTATTTTTTAATAAAATTGAAATGCCAGTACATTCCAGAGGCTTTCTTGCAGAATCATCTTGATTCACCATCAATCTTTTCAAATTTTCTTGTCTATGGTTGAAAATAATCTAAGCCTGGTCATCGATTCTCTTTCTATGATGTTAGTTGACATCAGCAGTTGGGTAGACAAAACAATGCCATAAATAAACTTGAATTATTTTTAGATATGAAAATAACAGTAGTTAGAGATCAGGGCTGATGCTGAAAATGAACTTGAGTTATTTTAATGCACACTGGAAATAGATACAGAAAATGGAAACAGAGCTAGGGAGGATGATGTGACAAGAGCCCCGCTCAGCAGAAGCTCAGGTTTATATCTGAACTGTAAAGTACAGAGGGAAAATAAACACAGCTTATCTGAATAACAGCCAGGCCATTTGGTGTGAGCCTGCCTCTCTCCTTAACTTATTTCCCTTTCTGGATTTGGGTGTTCCCATGTGTGTGATGCTCACTAAGAAGAATGAAACACAACTAATAGGTTTTGTCCAGAGGACTTGAGCTTTCTCCAGTTAGGGAGCTCCCACAGAGATACGTGATGGCAACCCACTGTTCCAGCTTGTCTGCTCCTCTTCTGTTGAAATAAAATACTTCTCTCTGTCAACTTCCTAGGTTTTTTTTTTTTAAAGTCTTTAGTGTATCTTGTTTAACAGTTTTCACTGGATTTTAAACTGCTGGAGCAGGAGGGGCAGCAATCACTTGTAGCTTTGGAACAGAAACCAGCCAACTGGCCAGCTGCTTGCCATGTCAGTACATGTCTGCAGGGTCTATCTCATTTATTTCAATAGCTATGGAAGTCAGTGACCTTTAATGTTGTACATGCTATTTCACTGATGGCTATATTTTAAATTACACCTTTAGCTAGGTTGTTCCTCATGTTCTGGAACTGAGGAGGTGGATAAGTGGGGACATAGGGATGTTAGTGTCAATAGGCCATGAGCTCCGAGGCTGCCACACAGCTGACCCTGACAGCTCTGCAGCTGCCCAGCCTGGCACCAGGGCTGGCTTGGTCCTGCTGGCTGCAGAGCTGGGAAAAGCCCTGAGCCCAGGGCAGCCCTGGAAGAGCTCCCAGTAGAAGCTCAGTCCTGCGTTATAAGTAGCTTTCATACAGGCACTTCTCTAACTCTGCTGGAAGTGTAGATTTTCCAATAATGTTAGTACCTTTAGCATTATCTTCTGATTTATTTCCTTAAGCACAGGCTGTATGGTATTAGACTCTTTAAAATGTAACATACCTGTTTATTTTGGATATGCTGATAAATAGCTCCAATTATCCAAATGTAACTCATG
This sequence comes from Sitta europaea, assembly GCA_013400255.1. Taxonomy (NCBI): domain Eukaryota; kingdom Metazoa; phylum Chordata; class Aves; order Passeriformes; family Sittidae; genus Sitta; species Sitta europaea. Next base: position 12,417 of record VXBS01009283.1, on the reverse strand, counting down.
ACAACCCTTCTGGGAATGAAATTTCTATAAACACGTGCAGCAGTGTATGGCTCTTGTCTCAGTGTTGGTTTCAAGAGACTTCATAGGAAAGGTTTGGTGATACTTTACTTTGAAAAGGCAGATAATATGGAGGGAAAAAATACAATTTATTTTTGCGATATCTAAAGGAAGAATGTTCATACAAAGTACTTTTAATATAGTATTGTGTATTTTTACCACAATTGTGTGAACTGCTAATATTAAACCTCTGCTTTGAGTATTGTCTGTTCTAAATGGTTTGAAACTTTTTCTGTTTCCATAGGAAATAGCAGTCTTTCCCACTTAATTTAATTTTCATGCCATAAAGTTATTAAAAGGCCTTTTGATCTGAAATGGCTCACATTGACATTTTACAGCAAAATAGCAAGAGAATATTCAGCCATTAGGATTTTTGCCTTTGTTTTGGATTTTATTTTGGGTTTGGTTTTTTCCTAACATTAGGTGAACAGAAATAAGTGAATAAAAGGGAGAAGTATGAATTACATTCTTACCTACTGAGAAGCAAGGTTGCAATATTGGGAACCACTACAGATGTTAATTTTAAAATACTGTCATTCCTAATAGTTGTTGTGGCAAATTGCACATTTGATGATCTCAGTCTAATCTCACTTACTGAGGCAATGGAACTTCAGAACACTGAATTTTTTCTTGTGTTTAAATATCAGATCAGTTTATTTCTTTTTTACGTATAGCTATTGAAGGAAAATCTAAAACTAAATTAGCAATAAAACTTAACAAGTTTCAGAAGCTGGCCTCCTTCATTGTCTTAGTTCTTTGTGGTTCATGTTTAGTTACAATTTCTGTTAGGTTTTTTTCTTTCCCATTTCATCTGGGGATGAAATGTCTAAGAATTTGTTCAGTTATGGTGGCCATTATTTGTGATGACAAAGGAAGATTATAAAAAGTAAATAACAAAGAAATGCAAGTTGGCATTGGAGACTGGACAAATGTATTGAACTATCATATTCCATATTCTAGGATTTTTGTATCATCTTTCTCTGAAGGTAAAATGCTAAGTTAAAAGAGATGTAATCTCCAGTAATAAGGAAAAGAGTCTGCAAAGCTTATTTCATTGCTACTTTTCACATAAGGACTTTTCTTACAATTAAATTACAGTTTTAAATATTTTTATTATTTCTTTATCTATCTGTCTACTCATCATGTATCTGTAAATTGTAGATAAATTCTGAAAAGGTTGAACCACAACATAGTTCCACTGCGAATGAGTGGAGAACATTTTCTTTATAGTATAAGTTGATTGAGTGTAGGAGATGTCTGAAATATAATCAGGGTTCTCTGAAGTTTTACAATCCAGCACTGTCTCACTCGATTTTTTCATGATACAAATTTTTCCCCTATAAAAATAGATGTATTTTAAAAAAATTAAAATAGAATGGAGAGATCACTGGGTGGTTTTGTGTGGGAGTGATGTGTGTTTGAACTGGAACTCATGAAGGGTTTTTGTAAGACCCACTCAGCATATAGCAACAGGTGCCAGCAGAGAATGCTGTTCGTGGGAGTGAACTGGTGTGCACATAGTTGTTTATAAGCAAGAGAGATTTAGCTGATACTGTTTTTTAAATGCCTGTGTACATTGAAGACAGGAAGAAAAGTGATAGGCACTTCATATAAATCTTTGAATTTCACAACAAAGAAATATTTGTAGTATATTTGAACAAAATCCCAGCTGCCTGAGAGCTGAAATAAATGGGAGTGTCCATTTTTGGTTTTGGTTTGATATATGTTATCTATGGTAATGCTAAGGATGGGGATGAAGTGAAAATCGTGAATTTTCACATAGAAGCTGATTGTGTGGCAACTCTGGCACAACTAAAAGATGGAAAATGTAGAGGATGAGGATCTAAAAGTTTTTCCCTATCATTTCAGAACATAATTTGTCTCTTATTCCTACTGTAGTTTAGTCCCTCCTGCCACCTTCTGAAGCAGCAGGTCAGACTGAGGGTGCTGAGAGGCTGTCAGAAGGGTTGTACTAACATAAAAGGTCTACTTAAAAAATAAGGAAAAAAAGAAAAGAAATCTCCAATATTTCTCCAAGTTTTTGTATGATAGCAGTAAGACAGATTGTTTAATTGAGATATCCTAGATAGTTTTCTCCCCAAAGGACTTTTGATCCAGAGTTTCTGGATGAGATAAATGTCTGAATTTTATCCATCAGTTTCTGTAGAAGTTTTAATGTGTAATAGTCACATCAGTATTTGCTGAATCCTACTAACTGTTTAATCTATAGTTTTATAACTGGACCTGGAGGTAATTTTATTTTATGATTTTATTTTTTATTAGAGTTTCAGTCATCCAGAATTTGATCTGTTCAGGTTAACTATTGAGCAGTAAGTCAAGGAAGGGAATGGTTCCCTATGAGCTCATCACCTGAGACTTGTTCAAATAAATTGCTTGGTGATTATGAGTTTGTTACTCGTTTCCAAGAAAGGTTAAAATCACTAACACTTTATTTGAGAGTCTAAAATGAGAGAGAACCATATTTAAGAATCTAAAGAAGAAATAAAGTATATGCAGTTACAGGGAATGATTATTTAATTTCAGTCTTGTATGTTTGACAAGCATGGACCTTCAATTCTTATTCCTATGAATATGAAAGATAAGATCTTCTTCTAAGGGATTAAAGTGAATGTCTAAAAATTTCAAGAATGTCTAATGATCTCCAAAGCATTTAAATTCATTATTAGCAAAGGAAAGTGCTACATGCATTTGTGATTGCAGTAGGGATTTGAATATAAACTTTTTCTGAGTTTCCAGGCTTGTTTTATACCATAGTATGTTTAATACATTTGGCTAATGCTTTAATTCCCTTGAAATTAGCTTCTTAAATGAGGATATTTTTTTCAGATCCTTAACTTCAAGTTTACAGTACTAAAAGACAATGGAAATTTTTACTTTTATGACTTTGACACATGAAAACTCCATTGACAGAGTGTTTAGACCTTTAAGAAGTTTAAGGAGATTAAATTATTGCCTCCAGTAACTGCTGAGGATAACAATTCACTTTTGCCCCAGCAGTTCCAAAAGCACACATTCAAGTCTCCTTGAGCACTGTGAAAGTGCTTAGTGCTGTCTTTTATTTTTGGAATTATTTTTGGAATAATTACACTATGGGGTGATCATTCTGTGAAATTTTACTTGTCTACTAAGAATCTTTAAATCTTCCAAAGCTGTCATTTTGCTTCAGTAAACCTTTTCTCATTATATTATTACAGAAAAAAAGGATACTATAGAAAATTTAGCAAAGCATCATTTTTACTTTTTAGCATTGTAAAAATTCATTTTTAGTTATCGAAATACTATCTGCATTATTGATGCTTCAGGCGAAACATGTAATAGCTGTGCTATAAACAAAAAAAGGAGTTTTCAATTTGTAATAGACTTCAATTACACAGACCCCAGTGGTAATCCCAGTGGATTCTGGTGGGATCAGACAGAGACTAGGTATTAGATGAGTAAAAGCTGGGCAGAAGGCTCATTGAATGTGTTCTCCTAGTCATTCTTTATAAATTAATTTCTAATGCTTCTTCTCTGGCAGCACTCAGCTCTCTTGCAGAATGGAACAGTGGAAGATAGGAGACAAATCTGTGAAAAATGTTTCTGGCTGGATCCAAAATATGAGCTAGCCATTTTTATATCCTAAAAGTTATATTAATCATTTAAAACCCAGGATAGGGATCCTTTTTTGCATTGAATTGAAAAAACTGGATTTGATGGAAGCCAAGTAGCAGAAAAAGTAAAGAGGCCTGCATTTGGCTCACATAAAACATGACAATGCCAGTGCAAACTTCTGCAGTTTACGGGTGAGCCACTCTAATGCTGAGGCTGTGACTGATTGCAGAACATTTGAGGTCTTACCAGCAATTACTGGGGAGAAGGTTGTTATAGTGTATTTTTTGTTAATGGTATGTTTTGTTATTGCTTAAGTAATGGTTTGGTTTAAAGTATACTTTTTTACCTATTTTGTCAACCTAGTTTGAGTTCCCTGTGAATTTTACTTTGTGTTAACTCCCTGTTTGGAATTCCCCTTTGGAAATCCCCTAAAGCAAATGCCCCATTAGTCCATGTGACCCAATTTTCCCCCCTTACCTCTCTCATTGGATGATGCTTTTGTGAACCCTGCTCTTTACCCCTCCCCAGGATACTTCCAATTAGCTGATAATTGTACCCTCCTTTAGACCACCCCCATATTTACAATGTTGTACACTTGCATTTTCTGTCTTTTGCTATTATATTTTCTAGAATAATATTTTTTTTTATCTTATGGAAAAACTTCTCCCTTCTCCTTATTTCTTTCATGCACAGACTGACAGTCAAAAAGGTTGTAGTCAAACTGCTCTAGTCACACTTAAGTCATCCTGCCCCCAGGGTGTGACCCACTCTTGGCACAGGTTGTAGTGACAGAGCCAGTGTAGCTCCAGCCAGCTGTGTCAGAAGGTAATATTTACACTTAACTGAATGCTCTGCTCCCATTTCCCTATCTGAGAGGTGAAGCATCCTACAAAAGTTCTTGGTTTTTTAACTTATGAAATTGGCAGAATCCTTTTGTTGGTCTTTCTTTGCCTGCTTTTCTGATGCTCTGTTATCTCCATCTTTGTCTCTCATAAATTTGTGCTATTGGCCAACTGATAAGGAATATGATATGAACACATGGCTGTAGTTGATAAAAATAGAGATCACAGAGTAACAAAGGCACAGAGTGGCTCCAGAGTGGTCTCTGGATCTCCTCTCGTCCAGCCCCCTGCTAAACCAGGTCGACCTAGGGCAGTTTACACAAAATCACATCTAGGCAGGTTTTGAGTATCTCCAGAGGAGAGTCCACAGTCTCTCTGGGCATCTGTTCTAGTGCTCTGTCACCCTCAAAGTAAAGAGGTTTTTCCTCATATTCAGATGGAACTTTCTGTGCTCAGTTTGTGTCCATTGCCTCTTGTTCTGTTTGCTGGGACACTTTAGTCCTACTTGGTCACTCTCAGAAAAATGTAATTCATAGTGACGCTAAAAGAGTAATTTTTTTCTGCAGATAAAAGATTTCATTTTCCCCCATCATGTCATTTGTTTGAAATCATTATTGATTGGCTTATGGGTGAGGAATAAAACTTAATATCCCTGTCAAAGTTGCTATTATTCATTACATTTTTTTCTATGACATCCAAGCTGAGAGGCAAGAAAGGCACAGCATGGAAAAATATCTTACACACCCCGCAATATTACACTGAAAGCAGAAATCTAAAGGCAACAGAAGAATGGTACTGCTACATATATACATCAGGCTAGGAAAAAAGGTGAGCTAGATTTAAAGTTTCTTTGACTTTCTGCATCAAGACGAGTATTTCTTATAACCAGTCTTTCCCTAATTCACAGCTGCACTCTGCAGAAAATGAGATGTGGATTTATTTCTACATATTGATCCTGTTTAATTTGCTACAGTAAATAAGAAAAAAGTATATGATGAATTCTGATAATAATGGATGTTTAAATAAATAAAAAATTACTAACATTAACACCATCACAATATTCCAGTAGAGTGTTACATTCATATGTAATATATTTTTCCATTAAAAAGGGACACTTTATTCATATCAAGACACTTACAACATGCTTTGTCATTTCCAAATGCTAGAGTTTGTGTAGCTGAATTCCTTGGTGTCCCATTACTGCACCCATGCCATCTTCCTTTCCAGCTGTAGCCTCCTATGACAGATTTTCAAAGAGATGATATCTGTGCCTCTATCAACAGACATAACTATTTACCTTTAGTATCAAATCTAAATTGAGGATACATTTCTCCTTTCACTCTGAACTCAGCAGAGTAAAAGTGACAGGCTGATATTCCCCTTAGAATTTGTTTGTAAAGGCAACACCTTTCCTCTGGGGTCTGGTGCCCCTTCTCGACACACTTTTGCCTACCTATGTGCCAGGCTCCTGTTGTGAGAAGCACCTTGCAGATTTGGAAGAAAAGCAGCCACCATGCCCCAAAATACCCGATGAGCTAATTGTAGTGCTGAGAGACCAGCCAACTCCCTCAAAATGTTAAACATATGAGTGAAGAGTAACCTGGCTGCTTTTAAAAAGGCACTGGGGACTTTCAGTGTGCTTCACCCTCATGGGCATTACAATTTATGGCATGCAAAGCAAAGGCTGGGGGAGTTTTCAGTGGTGTCAGCAGGGTCTGAGGGGGCTGTGATGAGTCTCTCAAGCACTTAGACCTCTCTGGTTGATGGTTTCTGTCTATGGAGTGGTGAGAAATGGCTCAAAATCTTTAAATAATATATTTGAAGAGAATTAGCAGCAAGTGGCATGTGAGGTTCCCTGCTGTTGGGGAAGTGGATGAAGCATGGTGGGAAAGGTCCCTGTTACACTCCTTGCCAGCTCCCGTCTTTTCTGCTCAAGCTTCTTTTATAGAGAGAGTATAAAAGGGTGCTGGGACATTGCACAGAAAATTTTGCAGGGCTATTGGAAACATCAGACCACTAAGTTCTCCTGCTTGTCAATGGGAAAAGTAAATTAAAAGTCCTTTTTCTCAAGTAATAAAACTTCGATAAAAGCTGGTGCAATGATCAAATACTTCCAACTCAGTCTAACATTTCTAGTAAATGCTACTCATTCAAAGTGCTTATTCTTTAAGGGAGAAAGCATGTCTCTGGTATCTTATCTGAAGTATTTCTCAAAGGCTTGCATGTCTCAAAGACAACTTACGCTTTGCTGTTGCACTGGTTGTTATTAATAAAAAAAAATTCCTTTGACTCCAGTGGTATAAGATTAGTCTCAAATTTCCTTCATCAAAATTTTCCAGATTTATGTATTACAAATTGCTGTAGTGATTCCTCGACAAATTGATACCAACAAAAATTTCACAGCACTGGAGAGAGAGAAAAGTAGATAACGAATAAGGCTAAATATTACAGTCCTTAGTACATAGCCTTCTCATTGAGATAAACAACAATTCTTTATTCAAAACAGTAGAATTTGGCCTAGTGAGACAAACTGTTTTCTGACTCTTCTGAGAGAACAGAGAAATGAGAAATCCAGTTTATAACTGCTATCTCCCTTTTTCACCAATCTTGGGAGCACAAACCATTTTTTGAAGTGGACTGCAATTGCCCTTGGCTGTACAGAATAGTGCTCAAAAGTGGAAAAAAGGCCTCTGTCCTACTTTCACATTGCTGACATCTTGTACTGGCAAAGAAGAAAGGTCTGAAAGGAGACCCAAAGTAAAGCAGAGGCTTGGAGGAAGAGGCAAGGCCAGAAAATTTGCAGCAGTTGAAAAGGGTGGCAGGCTGAAAGTTTGAGTGAGGCTAGAAAAAATGGAGATGAAAGGGTTTGGTAGACCCAAAGGGCATTGGAGCCACAGAATAAAGTTGAGGCTGAACAGAGGTGGGGACAGTAGTGGACCAAAGACAGGAAAGAAGTAGAGGCCAAAAGGTCAGATACTGGAAATAAACCAGTGATCCAAGGGGACTGGAGGATGTCAGTAGAGACTAAAGGGTTGGAAGGACAAAAACAGATGGGGGTTCCTGTAATTGCACAAATCTGTTTGTGCAAAAACTTCCCCCTGGAAGTCTCCTGATGTGGGATGGCAGCTTGTCTTCCTTAATTAATTTTTTTTCTGAAAACTGCAGGAAACTAATCTACATTAATTCATTAAACTGCAACTACTGCTCACTATATCCTTCACACTCCTGCTTTGGAAGAGGTTCTGTGGAATCCTTTGCTTGTGAACTATTAGTATTTTTATGTCCCTAGAGGAAATGAACTCCACTTACTCTTTAGCTTTGAAATTGAGCCATAGCAGTGGTTTGGATTTATTGAAAAGAATCTAAATATATATACATATTGCTATGGCAGAGGAAGTGATTCTGGCCTTCCTCTAAACTATCTGAGCAGCCATTATAAAAGCCACACAGCTTGAGCGTACTGAGAGTGGCTGGGATCGAGTTAACTTTTCCCATTATGGCCTGTGATGGTTGTGGATTTGTCATTAGAGGTGGTGATAAAAGCCCAGTGTTTTGTGTAGAACAGGGCTAGCACAGTGTCAAGGATTCTTCTGCACCAGCTGGGGTATCATTGTAGAGGTTTGCATGCAGTGCCTCAGAACAAGAGGACTCTAGATAGAGCATTTGACAACTTTGACACTTAGCACATGTCAGTGGTGACAATGCCTCAGGTGGAGGCTGCAGCAGCACCAACCACCACTCAATGCAGTACTTCTAAGTTATTTCATATCCAGGTTTTAGATTTTGGTAGATAATCACTCTCCTGCACAGCAGGAGGGGAAGCATGGGAATGAAGATGGCTGAAGGCCCTGTGTATTGCAGCAGATGTACAGAAATGGACATTGCCCTTGACATGCCCAGCATTTAGTAGTGAAGGACATCACACTGTTAATTACACCCAAAGAATGCATATTTTTTCTAATCCACTGTAGCTGTAACTTCATACAAAGCCCACTGATCCTTGTCTATTAAATGAGTAATAGGCTCTTGAAAGTCCAGAGGAGATGGAATGAGACAAACATGAGGCTATCTCAGGTAAGTGGGGGGGTTAGAATGTCCCGTGTGTCTGTGAAGAGGATGAGAGAACAGGCTGTTTCAGGAAAGCCTGCAGAGTTGTCATGATACCTTCCTGTCTGAATTAGTAAGACTCAGAGCTCTCTGCTGAAGGAAGGACGCAGATTTTCCAAATTTAGAAGTCTGTATGGAGCACATTTTCTTCTTGGTGCTTTCCTGTGGCAGTCAATTCCAGCTGACAGCAGGAAGAAAAGATGTGTGCTGAATAAACCTTTTTATATTAAAAGTTTTATCTTTTAATGCGCAATGTCTGCATTTCTGGAGGAAAAAACCCAAACAACAAAGACCCAAAAAGCCAAATCAACCAAGCCTATAATAAACTGTAAAATTGTAATGTTTTGCAAGAAATAATGTCATACAAAAACATTCAGAACTTTCTGGGTAATAAAGAAAAGTTATAAATTTCTGGTTCAGAAATCAGCCTCTGGTTATAGTATGCTGCTTTTGTTTTTAAACTCTTTTTTTTCTGTTTTATGCTTTTTTTTTTTTAACTCTTATTTTCCACTATTGATAGGACACACAAAATGGGGTTTTTTTCATTTTTAAGGGATGCGTACTGAGCTTCTCAACTTGACCAGAACTACCACTTCTACTCAAACAAAATACCACTGACAAAAGGAAAAAAGAGACAGTGATAATTTAAAATCATTTTCAAGCCAATCTTGTGTGTCTAATCAAAAGTGGATCAGTGTTTCCGTGTTTAAAATGTGTTAATAATATGGCAGGCTACAAGTAAAAATAGCCCTTATCCTATTCCCAATGCGTATTTGTGTCCTATTAACCTATTTCTCTAGCCTCAAGAAACCAAGGGATAGAAACGTAGCTCATTGTCTGCTTTAAACACATAAGCTGTCCACTTGGGCAAAAATAGCTGTACATTTGCCTAAGCCCATAAAAGTGACAACACAGGCCAAGGAGCCAAACATCTGAAGAGTGGCTGGACAAACAATTTAGGAAACTGAAAACTCCTTAAAAGATTTTTCTGGGACAATTGTGAACAAGTGCATTTATGGAGACTTTTAGGTAATTTATAAAGAGAAGAAATGATCAAGTTTTCAACACAGGTCAACGCTAAGCTGTCTTGCCTGGCCTGTCCTTGGAAGTAAGAGCCAGACCTGTGCAGAGAAAGCTGCTGTGAAGTATGCAAAGCAACCTTGAAATGAGGAGTGAGTAGAGGGTAGAGGCATATTCCTTCACATCCTGGAAGCACGTATTTCACATTACTGATGTTTCCTTCTGATGAAGGATTTCTATTTCACTTGACTAGTCAAGAGGCTTGAATACTAAGGGGCACAGGGGCACCTTGAAAACTCGCTGTTTTATATAGCAACTTGAGGAGTATAAACAACTTTTTTAATAGTGTCATTGTTATTGAACTCACAGTCAGAGGCTGTGCTGATTTTTGTCCTAATAAATCTCAGCTGTGCAGAGCTCAAATCAAGATTGAGTACCATGTTGCCATGTATTTTAACTGGAATAGAAGAGCAGTGAAGGGGAAAAAAAGACTCATTGCAACCATCAGATTTCTCTTTAATATATATTGTCTTGACACTATCCTATAAAAACCTCACTGGGGGCTGACTGGCTCTAAACCACCTTGCATTAGCAGTATATCTTTACAAGCTTCTCTACTCTTCAAACTTAGAAGTTCTCCTACTGAAGCTGTTCCAGCTCCAGTCAAGTCTTATTTCAGCTAAAGAAAAGATTGCAGTGTTTTTTTAATTGCAAAAGAACACATTACATACGTGGCTGCCAACTGCTACTGGAAATTATTGCCCCAACAGTAAATATTTAACTCCATTTTATCTTGCTTAGATTTTACTCATTAAGATTCCACACTGATGTTAGCAAAAGTCAACAACTGCTTGTGTTTGGTAGTTTACATAATTGTAGGCAATAGAGGTGGATGGAGCTTATTTTTGTTAGTTTATTCTTTTTCACTATTTTGAAGAGATTGAGATTCAATGTGCTTCTGTAGGTCCATTGTTCCTGAGTTGCGATAAAATACAACTGCCTCAAATGGAACATTTTCATGAGAAATTGTTGAAAACCATGCAGCAGATGTACCAATAACAAAACTAAATTAATAGAATACTGCAAGTATTGGAGGTACCTTTGGAAATATAAAATTACAATAGTTTCGTTTGGTAGCATAAATTTCTCTTTACTGACAGGTTACCTTGAGTGATGTTTCAGGGCCTCCTAACTGAGGTCTTTCTGTGCTCAAAAGCCATTAGTGTAAGTGCTATGGTGACATTTTCCATGTGAATTGGCTGCTGTGGGGAAGGCTGGATCCTGAATCAGCACGATCAGCTATTCCCATGACCAGCCAAAGACAGGCACTTTAACCCTCCCGTCTCCTACAGCTCCTCTTCTATCATTTCCATAAAACACTGGCCTTTCCTCTAACAACTAAAGGGTATATCATTATGGGAGGTAAGACAGAAAGCACTTTGGATTTAATTAGCATGTGTAGTCTGATAACCAATATGCCTTGGCAAGAACAAACTTGGCAAGAGCTTGGAAGATTGCAGGAAGATTGGATCAAGACTGGCAGCAGGGAAAGAAGATTAAATCATGTAGAAATGCTGCAAAATGTATAAGTTTGGTTGTGTGTTAACCCAATCAATGTAGTAAAACATTATTAGCCTTCCTAGAATGGTATATAAGCACATGTACCTCACAGTAAAATCAGATTCTGATCACTACAGTAGTTCCTGTCTCTATCTCGATGGCCAATAATAATAGCAATTTTTCTAGAGTATAAAGAGAGTTGTAGAACTTGAATTGTCACAAGAGGAATAAATAATTGCCATAAGATCACTGACCTTTATGTTACTTTACTGTATGGCCTTCTACTGAAGTTAACCTTACTGAACAGAAATAACTCAAGTATCTGTCTTCAGTCAATTGTCTAGTGAAAATAAGTGCTAATAAATTGCCCCATTCCAAGCCCAGACACTGGAAGAAAATCTACTTCTTACATATCTTGAAATGTTCAGTTAGCAGAAGTGGTATCCTCAACCTTAAACAGATATCCATCCTTAGGAAACTGTGTTTAAAAACCATATGTAATGGCAAAGCTTGCAAACAAAGATGGATCAGATTAGACCTTTGCTGAAACAACACCTTATTTTGGTAGCTGTCTTTCCCTTGAATTCAGTCAAAAGGCATTTCAAGGATGTAATTGCATCCTTGATGCTCTATTCCACTCTATGCCAGATGTATATTTCTATGCAGCTTAAAGATCTGTAATAGTTTTCAGGCCTGAATGTAGTTCTGCAGTTCATTTCTTTATGAGTTTTCTTCTTTTGGGAAAATGAAATGCAGTAGAAGACAGCATGCCAAAAATGAGCTTTTCCCATTTTGGTCTTAATATGTGGATTTTATTTCATAAAAATTTTTAAATGCTACAGTTTAAACTATTCATTTGTTTTCCCTACTATTCTGACTCTCAAAATGAGTGAAACGAAAATGAGCATAAAACACAACCACGCAATATATTAAAGCCAAGAAGAATGGAAACTGAAGCTGAAGCATATTTCTAGCTATCATTCCTCATGGATTCTAGCTATCATTCCTCAGTAGAATATTAATATGACAACCCATAGTTTGATGATGCAGGTCTCGATGATTTTTTTTTTTAAGTCATTGGTCTTTTTCTGAATTAATTCATTCAGAAACATTAATATTACACCTGCAGAGATAGTATTAAGACATAAAGCTTCAAGAAAATATGAAGGGTTTTGCTATAGCTTTCTGAATAAGGATTTCTGAATTCTTGCCTGTATAT
>VXBS01009279.1:280200-294945 GCA_013400255.1 Sitta europaea | reverse complement strand
CCGCCGGGGCCGCCCCTGCCCCGCCCGGCGCCTGCAGGGGCTCCAGGGGCTCGGGTGGTGGTTTCGTGGTTTGTTGTTGGGCTCTTTTTTAATTGATAGTGGGAAAAGTCACATGGAAAAATAATAAAGGTGTTGTTACAGCTCTGTGCTCGGTTTACTCGGGGAAAAGGCATTTTGGCATGTGCCCACCCACAGGGATGGCATGGATGGGGTTAATGGCCAGTGGTCCCAGTAGCCCATCTCAGCCTCCTGAAGCTGTGGGGATCGGTTCCCAACGGGACTGTTCAGGCTTTGGGAATGTCCCTCCCACACGTGGGAATGCCCCACAGCCTCAGGCTCACCTGGAATAAAGGCCCTGAGCTCTGGGTGTCCGCACTTGGGAAGGGAAACGGCCCCAAAGGGGGAGGCAGCCACGGGGAGCTGGGCTGGGAAGCACAGGGAAGGAAAAGGGCCCAGGGGGGGCTGCAGCAGCAGCCCCCACTGCCCGTGCCATGCCAGCCCCACTGCCAGCTCCCTGCAGAGCCAGGGGCCGCAGCAGCGACCCCAGCCCCTTCACATCTGTCCCAGCAGGGCCGAGCTGCTCCTGGCACACTCCCACCATCCCCTCCCCTGACCTTCAAGCTCCAGTTACAAGATTTACATTCCTTCCAGAAGGCTTCTCCTATGGGTTACCTCACCACACAACCCCTTCCCACCCAGGGAACCTCGGGAAGCAGCCAAAACTTCCCAAACAAACCCCTTCCCATCCCCTCCACACAGCCAGCACTGTTCTTCCCCTGCCCAAGATGAAGTGTGGAGGGTACAGAAGAAAGGAGCTGGTACAAAGTACAGCTGGAGAGGGCAGATTTATTTTCCATGCCTTTCCAAGGCAGCAAACACTCCACGGTTCATGTTTACTCCCAGTTATCTCCACTCCCCCACTTGCTCCTTGCCCCTCCACTCCCAGTGTTTGCAGAGAGGCCAAGGGAGCCGGGGCAGGTTTGCAGCCCAGAGCTCTGTGCCAGGGGCTCGTGGTCCCAGAGCCCAGCAACCCCAAACCCTGTCCCCAGCACGGTGTGGGCCTGGCTGTGCCTCCCCAGCCTCTGCAGGCAGCACACAGGGCTGCTGTCACCCAGCTGTCACCCAGCTGGCAGCAGCCCCAGCGGGACACGAGGCTGTGGGACAGCAGGGTGCCCTGCAGGCTGTCATGAGCCTGTGCTGGCAGCAGCTGTGGGACAAAGGGGAGCCCAAGGTGACAGAGGACAGCTCGTAGCAAGGTCACCACCTCTAACACACCCGCCCGTGTTACTTGGAGAAGGAAACTCCTGGAGCAGGAGAGGTGCTGGTCCCTGCTGGCTGCACCAGGGAACGGCCGTGGCAGCAGCCCAGCCTGCCCTGCTCTTCCCGGGGCTACTTCTTGTGCTTCTTCTTCTTCTTCTTCCTGGGAGCCTTGCTGGGCTTCCCAGAGTGCTTGGGCCTCTTGCTGCAGGGCTGAGCTCCGTCGCTGTCCGAGGCCGAGCTGGCCGAGCCCGACTCCGAGCACTGCTTGGCCTTGTGCTTCTTCTTCTTCTTCTTCTCCTGGGAAAACACAGGGAAAGCCTGGCAATGTGGGAGTGCTCCCCTGGTCTTTCTGGGCCTGTTCCTGCACAGAAAGGGCACTGTGCCCCAGGAGTCAGTCAGCACTTCCACCCTCAGCTGCAGGGGCAGGGCACAGGGCATGGCAGGAATCAGAGCAGAGGGGCAGCAACATGGAAAGCCAAGGCTGGAAAACACTGGAAAATTCATGGGAGGAGAGTTCTTGCTCTCACTCCATTATTTCATTGTTCTTTACTAATAAAAGTTGGAAAGATTAAGGTTTTTTTGCCTAAAAAATGTGTTTCTAAGCCAGCCATGAGCAGCATCCCTGCAGCTCCAGCCCACCACCAGCCCCAGCCTGCCAGGACAGGAGCACTGGAGCATCCAAACACTCCCAGCTCAGGGCAGGAGAGCCCAGTGGAGCTTCCTGCAGCAGGGCAAGGTCAGAGCCCTCCTGCAAGATGTGGTTCTTTGCACAACCCCCCTAAAGATTTCACCACCCCCTCCTGTTTCCCAACTTCCTCTGTGCTCCCCTCTTCCTCTCCCCAACTTCCCACTGCACCCCTTCCTGCTCCCCAACTTCCCACTGCACCCCCTCCTGCTCCCCAATTTCCCACTGCACCCCATCCTGCTGATTCCTTCATCCTCTCTCCTGCTTTCCAGTTTTCCTTGCAAACCTTTCTGTTCCCAAACTTCTCTTCCACCCTCCTCTCCTGCTCTCTTCCCCTTCAGAGCCTCCCTCTGTGCTTCTGCAAAGCCCTGAAACAAAAGCTCCAGCCCTGACCCTCGGCTGCAGCACGAGAGCAGCTGCTGCTGCAATAAAGCCCCTAAGGAACTTGGAAATGGATGTAAACCCTCCAGTGTGAGGCATGTGGAGGAGCAGCAGGCAGAGATTACCTGGGCTCAGGCCTGGGGGCACTGGGATCACCCCAAGGCAGATCTGTTCAGTGATGCACAATGGCAATTTGGGGAATTTAATCAGAACACAGGTGTGGGGAGAGGATCTGACTGACCCCGTGCTGCTGCATCCCCTTCCAGCAGGCAGCAGGAATGCTGCCAGCAGCTCCCAAACCCCAAACTCCTCTGGGCTCTGGGAAGTAAAGGGAAACAGGAGAATGGGCCCCTGAAACAATTGCACCCTGCACATGCTTAATGCAAAGCTGCAGCTTTCTGCCCAAGGCCAGCAGCACCAGGCTCCAGCAGGGATCCACCAGGATCCAGAGCCAAGGCAGGGCCTGGGGGACATCCCTGGCAGAAGGCTCTGAGGACCACGGGATAGTTTGGGATGGGAAGGACTTGAAATCCCACCCAGTGCCACCCCTGTGCCCTGGCAGGGCCCCCTCCCCCTGTGCCAGTGTCCAGCCTGGCCTGGGGCACTGCCAGGGCTCCAGGGCAGCCCCAGCTGCTCTGGCAATCCCAGCCCAGCCCCTGCCCACCCTGCCAGGGAACAATTGCTGCCCCAGCTCCCAGCCAGCCCTGCCCTCTGGCACTGGCAGCCATTCCCTGCCTCCTGTGCCTCCAGCCCTTGGCCCCAGCCCCTCTCCAGCTCTCCTGGAGCCCCTCCAGGCCCTGCCAGGGGCTCTCAGCTCTCCCTGCAGCCTCCTCCTCTCCAGGCAGCTCCCCCAGCCTGGCTCCAGAGGGGCTGATCAGGAATTTTTTGCCCTACTTGAGGAAAGGAAAGAAGCCAAGGAGGGTTTGGGGGAGCAGAGATGGCCACTGAGGTGACCTAAGCCCTGGGACAGGCTTGGACAGCCCCAGTGAGCAATGTGGCCCAGCAGGCTCAGCTCAGGGCTCTGACTAACCCAGCCCTGTGCCCAAATTGGATCAGGTGCCCAACATCAGGCCAGGCTAAGGAAAGGAGCTGGCAGCTTTCTTTTATTCAAACAGAACAATTCTTTTAGGGAGCTGGAAGAGCAAAGACAACACTCAGAGCTGAGCACCCAGCAGAGTCCTCTGGGATTGCAGGGAAGGGAGCAGAGGATGGAGTCACTCCACACCCACCAGACCCTTGGCACATTTTAGCTCCCTAGGAGGAAATAATGTCACCCAAACCCAAGTCTTTTCTCCTGTGGGTAACAAGAGACTCCCCACAAAGTCCCTGACCCACAGAGAAAGGCAGAAGCAAATCCTCCCACTCCTAAGAGGATGGGAAGGAGTTAAATCCTTCAGAGAAGGGGCTGCAGCAAGGAGCATTTTCTCAAGCTTTTCCAGCCTGTGCACATGGTGAGAAAGTTTGACAAGACCTTCACAACCAACAGCTTCATTCCAGAGCTTGGGAAACTTTCTCAGGATGTGAGGGCTGAAGGCAGGACAGGATGTCACACACACTCCTGGGGATGGAACAGGGGACATAAAAGCACACATGGGCACTGTGCTGGCTGGAAAAAAATCAACAAACCCTCACTCTTCCCCTTCTTGGGGGCTTCTAACAGCCAAGATCACTCCATGAGAGACAAATTCCTGTTCTGGTACACACTGGGGTTCTTGGGGAGTCCTGTGCAGGGCCAGGAGCTGAACTAAGTGATCCTTGTGTATGTCCTTTCCAACCCTGGATATTCCATGACTCTCTGATTCTTCCAGCACAGCATAACAGCACAGCCTGGGCTGGAAGTGCAGCAGGAAACAAGGAGAGCTGAGCATTCCCAGAGGGAAAAATGTGGCTGCTCCAGCCCTGGAAGGGCTTCGGGGCAGTGGAAGGTGGCACTGGATGGGATTCAGGGTCCTTCCAACCCAACCCATTCCATGATTTCTCATTTTCAGTAGCAGGAGGCATCACTGCCCTGCTCCAGAGCCCAGCTTCCCTGGGGACCAGCACCAGAACTCAGCACAGGGGGTGTTTCCAGCTCAGGCAAAGCCCAGCTCAGTGCCTGCAGGAGCTGCCAGGGGCCCTGCAGCCCTGCTGGATGGGGCTCAGCCCAGCTCTGGGCACACCCAGCACTCCAAACACTGCATTTTGGGGAGGATTTGGCCCCAGCAGCTCTCAGAGAGCTGCACTTCACGGTTCCCTGCACATCCTGCCCCACCTATGCAATTATCACACCAGAACCCAAAAGTGCTCCAAACTCTGCAAGCCCCTGTTGGAGCTGCCAGCAGGACAGCAGCAGGCTGGGCTGGAGCTGAGTGCTGGTTTCCATGGAATTCCTCCCCTACTGCTCCAAAAACTCCTCCAAGAGGGGCCCCTCCAGCACTGCAGGCTCCCTGCTGCCCTTTGGGAGGAAACTGCTCCAGGCTGTGCTCTCAGAATGTTACAGCAGCTCATTCCTCCAAAAGGTATTTGGGGTTGAGATAAGAAGGGAGTGCCCAGAACTCTCCAAGAAGTTGAAATATTTTTCACCAGACCCTTTTGAGGAGTTATGATCCCATTCCAAGACTTTTTTGTCTTATCCTTGTGAAAAAACTCGAAATGGGTTTCTAATGTCTGTCTGCATCCCCAGGGGTGTGCCAGGAATCCTGATAGGCTTCTTAGCTTTATTCTTTATCCTCACTCCACCACCCAATGTCATTCCAAACAAGATTCATTACATCAGTTTAAAGGTGCCTTTGCATCCTTTGTTGGAGGAGCAGTTAGAATGAAGCTGAGGAGAAAAACCCAGCCTAAAGCCAGTAAATAAAGACACCCAGATTCAGAAAAATTTGGATTAAGACAATGTGTGAAGGGCTGTGCCCTCTTAATGCCATGGAAGAACCAGTAAAACCAGTAAAACTGAGGATGGACCAAGGCTGGATGAGCCACAGGTCCCAGAACAAACACACTTAGGTGTGGTTTTCACTTGAAGATCTGCAGGAAAATCTGGAAATCTTCCACGAGGTGGGGAAAAGAGCAGCAAAGTCATCACAAAGCCCCAACCCCACCCAAAACCACCTCAGGGATGAGCTGTTCCCTGTGGAATAAAGCTCCTAAGGAACTCTGAAATGACTCTAAAGCCCCAGATTTGAGGTTGTGTGAGCAGAAGATAAGGCAGACTTGGAGAGTTTCAATCCAAGGGGTTATCCCTCGGTCAGCACTGCAGGTTTTCTCTTGGAAGACAAAGGCAGCAGGATCAGAAGAGCCCAGCCATTCCCAGCCTCCTGCCTCCCACACAATCCCAGCAGGGTCACTGCTGTTCCCACAGGAGCTCCCTCACCCCGTGACCCCAGGAGGAAGAGGGACACAGAGCCTGCCCAGCTGTCCCAGACAGGCTCTGGGGCTCAGCCCTGGCACCATGGAATCGTGGAATTGTGCAGCTGGAAAAGCCCTCCAGGATCAGCCAGTCCAGCCATGGCCCCAGCAGCACCCACACGTGCCCAGGTGCCACAGCCACGGGGTTTATGAGGGATGGGGACTCAACACTGCCAGGACACTCTTACCAACCCTCCTGGGAAGGCTTTTTCCCAAATAACCAACCTAAACTTCCCTCAGCACAACCTGAGGCTGTTTCCTCTCATCCCACCCCTCATTCCCTGGGAGCATCCCCCCGGCTGTCCCCTCCTGGCAGGAGCTGTGCAGAGCCAGCAGGGCCCCTGAGCCTCCTCTGCTCCAGGCTGAGCCCCTGCCCAGCTCCCCCAGCCCTGCTGGGGCTCCAGCCCCTGCCCAGCTCCCCCAGCCCTGCTGGGGCTCCAGACCCTGCCCAGCTCCCTCAGCCCTGCTGGGGCTCCAGCCCCTGCCCAGCTCCCCCAGCCCTGCTGGGGCTCCAGCCCCTGCCCAGCTCCCCCAGCCCTGCTGGGGCTCCAGACCCTGCCCAGCTCCCTCAGGACTCTCCAGACCCTGCCCAGCTCCCTCAGCCCCTCCAGACCCTGCCCAGCTCCCTCAGGATTCTCCAGACCCTGCCCAGCTCCCTCAGGATTCTCCAGCCCCTTCCAGCCCCATCCCCTGCCCTGGCCAGGCTCCAGCCCCTTCCCTCCTCCCTCCAGCACCCATTTTCTCAGGGATTACAGGAGACAGGACAGGGCTCAGAGCTGCCACCCAGGGATGTGTCCCTGCCACACCAGTGCCACTCCAGGCTGAGACCTGAACCCAGCAGCAGCCTGTGAATGCTGTGGGGCTTTGGCAGGAGGGAAAACAGGAGCTGGGAACCACTGGGAAAGCAAGGTGAGAAAAAAGGGGTGAGGATCCTGGAGTGTCTCAAGAGAGGAATCTCTGTGAGGGAAAGAAACTCAGAAACTGCAAGGAAACATCAGATCCACGAAAGCACAAAATGCTGATCTCCTGAACAACCACAAGGATTAACTTCAGTGCTCTGACACTCAGTGGAGATGGAATCCCTTGGGAGCTGGCAGCTCCCTCCTGTCATTTAAAATGGTGTGACACATGGGAGGGGACAGGCCAGCAAGGAGATTGCCCCTGAATCCCCAGAGCTCTTATTTCCACGTGCTGGAAGTGCCCAGAGCTCCAGGCAAGCAGGGAAGCACATGGTGGCTCCCAGACAAGATCACAGCAGGCACTCGAGACTACAAGGGAACCATTCATCTCCTGGATCCCACATCCTGCCTCCAAAACAGCTCACAGTTCTGTTATTCCAGCTCTGGAAAACATCTGAAAACCTTTGATGTCACCCTTGAGAAGGCAGGGAGATCAAAGGAACAAGTGAGGTTTCAAGGGAAGCTATTAATCCACCAATCCCCAAAAAAATCAGGAACAAATTCAGGACAGTGACCCACATTTCCTGTGGTGTCAGCAGGGCAAGATTCCACTGAAATCCCCATCCTGCTGGATGGGCTAACAAGCTATTTGTGCACTTCTTTGTGTAATTTTTCCCCAAAACATTAAAATATCTTGAGCTTTTTCTGTCTGTTGCCACTCTCCAGGGATACAGAGAGGCCACAGAGCTGGAAAGAGAGGAAGAAAGAGAAAGGGCTTTGGACAAGTAATTAAAAGTGAAAAGTGATGGAAGAGTTTATTTATTGAAGTCTTGAACTGGATTGTGGCTGCCCCTGAGTCCCAGACCAGGCTGGATGGGGCCTGGAGCAAGCTGGGACCATGGCAGGGGTGGGATGGGATCCATGGGATCCATGGGATGGGGATTTAATCCCTTCCAACCCAAACCACTCTGGGATTCTGTGAACACTCACCTCTGAATAAACCTGACCACCCAGAGCTCCTGGGTTGGGTTCAAGCCTCACCTGTGCTTTATTTTATCCCATCCTGCTCTGAGCCAGAGGTCAAACACTGCCTGGAAAATGTCTCTGATCTGGTGCCATTTTCACAGGGACAGAAACTGCTCTGGAGCCTGGGAATGCTCCCTGTGCAAACACAGCCAGGGATTTTCCCCCAGAGTGTGCAGATAAAGCCAATTCCCACAGCTCTGGCAGGGTCAGGACACCCCTGGAGCCAGCAGGGCACTGAGTCCAGGTCAAAGAAAGATGTGAGGGCAGGAGAAAGGAGGAAAACAGGTCGTTGGCAGGAATCACAGGAATTCAGGACACTGAAACAATGCCTACAGAGCCTCAGAAAGCCCAGGACAAACAATAATCATCTTTTTCTCACTCTAAGAATATCTTCTGAGGGCTGTGTGCTGTAGCACAGAACCAGCTTGAAGGCAGCTTGACAGCAAAAGCAGAAAACCTAGGAATCAGTAAGAAATCTGCAGAGGAGATTGCTGTTTGGCTACAGAATCTGCCCAAAACTAAGGCACCTTCTCAGCCCACACCTGGCTACTCACACCCATGGGGCTGGAGTAACTCAGTTGTAAGTACAGAGCAAACACCCATCCCCATTTCCTTTTCCAGACCACCTTGTACCTTTTTCCTCTTCTTTGAGGACTCCTCAGCCTGGCTGATCCTTTTATCCCCTTCATGTCCTGCTGCTGCCCCCTCCTCTTCCTCCTCCTCCTCTGGGATGAGGCTGTACTTGGTTCCTCCAGGCTGCACAAAACACTCCTTGGCAAAGTGACCTGGAAACAAAGGTGTTTGAAGAACAACCCAGCCCCTTCTCCCTTTTTTTGTTCTCTTTTTAACAAATGTGTTTCACACACACATGAGGGGCTGCCAAGGCTCTTCTGATTATCAGTCACAAGGGCACAATCTACACTGGACATTTTTTATCCCAAAATTTCAGCTGGTTGAACGTGCCCTGATTAAACAGGACAGGGAACAAACATAACCCAGGTCATTCTGGAGGGATTAGTTAGATGAAAAATAAAATATTCCTGTCTCAACAAGTAAAAATCTGCCTCTGCAGGGCCTTAATCAGCCCAGAAAGAGTGGGGGAAAGGCAAATTGCTGTGATTGGCACCTGGAAAATGAGCTAAAGCCACAAAGAGAGAAATTCAGCTCTTCTGGTTCTACCCTTTCTGCTCTGGAGACATCAAAGTTGACCTACTAAGAGCTGCAGTGGAAATTTGGAGAGCTGGCACCTGCTGTTAGGAGGAGACACCATTATTAAAAAGCAGATTGGAAATAGGCATAATCCTGTTTTGTGGGAGTCTTTAAAATAGTGTTTTATATATAATAGTTCTTTAAATAGTAATAATCCTTTAAAATAATATTTTAAGGATACTTCTCTACCACTAGAGAGCCCACACTCATCATTAACCTCCTCCAGAATAGCAGGAGCCCCATTAACCATTTCCTCTAAATAACACAAATAGGGCACAGCAAAAACTCCTGCACAGAAAACTACTCAGTGCCTCAGCAACTTGAATAAATCTCCTGAAAGCACCACAGAACCATCTGCACACTGCTGCAGCAGTCACAGCCCTGGCTCCAGCTCCAGTGTCCCACCAAGTGAGCTGCAGCCTCCACTGGCAACTGCTCAGGGAAGGTTGGTTTGCTTCTGAAAATCCAAACTCAGAGTCAGGCCTCAGCATGAGCCACAGGAACCACGCAGTGCAGGAAGGGGAGCTGTCCTGAGCCCTGCCCAGCAGGATGGCTGGGGCTGAAGGCACCTGTGGAGATCACCTGGAGCAGGTGACATGGCTCCAGAGGGAGACTCCATCCCTCCCCTGGGCAGAGGTTCCTGCTCAGTCAGGGGGAGCTCACTGGGTTTTAGTTTCTGGCCATCACTCCCTGTGCTGTCACTGAGCAGGGTGGCACACCATCCTCTGACACCCCTTGGGTACTTCTGTGCATTGATGGCATCCCCTCTCAGGGGTTTCCTCTCAAAACAAGCAGGCCCAGCTCCCTCAGTCTCTTCTCATCTCCCCAGTCCCTCTTCATCTTTGTGGCCTCCACTGGCCCCTCACCAGTAGCCCACAGGGGTGTGATTTTAAGGAATAAACATTTTTCTTTTCTTTTATTTAAAAGGACTTGAACCAAATCTTTTGGTTTTGTAGCAATGATGAAAAATGCCTCCTCTAAAGGACAAACCTGGAACCAAAATTCAGTCCTGTGTAACCACATCAACAGTGTGCCCAGAGCTGCCCTGGATCCCTGCAAGTGGCCAAGGCCAGGCTGGACAGGGATGCTGGGAGGGGTCCCTGGGGACTGGAATCAGGTGGGATTGAAGGTCCCTTCCAACCCAAACCATTTTGGGGTTCTAACCATGAGACAGACATTGGTACAACCCCACCAAGGGTCACTCACGGCCTGGCTGGCAGGAAGCCATGAGGAGGCAGCCCAGACCCACCTTTGCAGCCACACTTCTTGCACACAGTGTTCAGGACAGCCTCCAGGGTGATCTTCTGGCTCGTGTAGTCCCTGAAGGTGCGTTTCTTCCTCTCATCCTGACTGGGAGGACAAGAACAGCTCCATTTTCAATCCATTCCCATCTTGAATCCCTCATTTTTGTACAAACACACCTGACCACAACGCTTTTAAAGGTTACTCTCACAGTAAAACTTTCTAAACACAAAGAGCAGAGCTGTCCTGGCCTGGGGCACTGCCAGGGATCCAGGGGCAGCCCCAGCTACTCTGGCAATTCCCACCCTGCCAGGGAACAATTCCTGCCCAAGATCCCAGCCAGCCCTGCCCTCTGGGGTTCCAGCATTCCCCTCTGTGCTGCTCAGATTTACCCACTCAAGGGAAACGTTGTTGGGGTCCAGGTCCTTGCCCGTGCCTTGGTGAACAACCTTCATGGAGAGTGAGAGCTTCAGCTTCTCATCCTTCACCTGGAACACGGGGGGGGGGCAGGATGAGGGCCC
The DNA here is from genome assembly GCA_013400255.1 of Sitta europaea. NCBI lineage: Eukaryota > Metazoa > Chordata > Aves > Passeriformes > Sittidae > Sitta > Sitta europaea. The sequence continues at coordinate 284,335 of VXBS01009279.1, read as the reverse complement.
AGGCTGCTCATTAACACCCAGGGTGCTGAGTGCTAATTGAGGTTACCTCTTTCCCAATGAGCTTGACCCAGACCTTGTCCCCCACGTCGAGCATCTCGGCGGGTCTGTCCAGGCGGCAGGAGGACATGTGGGTCCTGTGCACGAGGCCTGCAGGGGGCAGGAGAGACCCCAGCAACCCTCAGGGTTATCCCTGGAAATCGGCCTGCTGATTTGGTTTGGTACAGTGGAGTCAGTTCCCATGAATTGTAGGATAAACAAGGATCATGTTTGCATTCCTCTGTGAAAAGATCTCACCTGATGGACTTCTCAGGTGCCCAGTGGAGATGGAGAGGTGGGAACTTCTCTGTGCAATCTCTGGGCACTGTCCAGACACTGAGAGATACAAAGTCAACAATAAACTGGAGAGTTCCTTTCTTCTTCTCTGCCTGAACCCCTGCTGTGTGTGTTGCTGTGTGTTTCTATCTACATCACAGTAACACCTCAGAGAGCAGCTCCTACAGCGGGTCCACACAGCCCTCAGGGGTGCAAACCATGGGGGTTTACCCCAGCAATAAACAGCATCACAGAATTAATGTGTATCTGTTACTGTGACAGAGACAGAAACACACAACACACACACAGCAGGGCTCAGGCAGAGAAGAAGAAAGGAACTCTCCAGTTTATTGCTGACCTCGTATCTCTCAGTGTCTGGACAGTGCCCAGAGATTGGACAGAGAAGTTCCCACCTCTCCATCCCCACTGGGCACCTGAGAAGTCCATCAGGTGAGATCTTTTCACAGAGGAATGCAAACATGATCCTTGTTATCTTACAATCCATGAGAACTGACTCCACTCTACCAGAACAAATCAGAAGGCTGATTTCCAGAGACAATATGTATCCTGTCAGGTTTATTTGGGTTTCACATCCAGCTCAGTTCCCACCTGGAGGGGGCTGCACTGTGAATATTCCTAATTTTAAAACTCTCGGGAAGCACTGGGTTGTTGGACTTCAAAGCTCCACTGAACTACTTCAGGCTGTGAATTGGGAGCCAGCATAAACTCAGAGGTGTTATTTCAATAAAACACCAACTGGGGAGAGTGGCTGGGTCTCCAGAAAACCATGGCCTGTGTGTTGGCTCAGAGCACATCCCTGCAGGTAAGGGAATGAGGAGTGGGAGCATTTCCATTTCCCCAGGGAGCAGCTTCAGGAGCCACCTGGATGGTTCATGGATCAGGAAAGGCTGTGGTGCTGCCTGAAGTTTTGGCTTTTATACTTTTTAGATTCTCTGCTGTTTTATTGTCATTTATTGTCACAGATGTCATTTTGTGAGATGAAAACACTCATCCTTTTTTTCAGTTCTATACAGGCAATTCTCCACTGCACCTCAGATTTGCAGTCTCCAAAGTGGCTCAGAGCAGGCAATCCTTTGGGGTGTGGGAAGAACGAGTTTTTACACCATTAATAAACAAAAGTTTAAAATTAACAGTATTTATTTAATCTTTAACTCATTTTTTTAATTTCTATTTTTTGACTATTGTGTATAATGTAGCCACCAGAAGTAAAGCTATAAATGTTAATAATAAACACAACTAAACACATTTATGAATAAACACATGCATATTTTGGAGGGTGCTCCAAATTTTTAACTGCTAGAACAGGTCACAACACCCCAAATCAGATTTTAATTTGGGTGACTGCCATGTGGACACCAGGGCTCAGCAGGGGAGGAGAAATCTGGGAATATTTTGCTGTTCCAGCTCCCATTCCAAGGCCACTCTGGGCCTTCCCCCAGCACCACAATCCTGCCCAAATCCAGCAGGCAGCAGACAAGGGGCTCCTGGGGGCTGCAGCTCTCCCCACTCTCAGACACAGGTTTGACTCTGATTTTCTACTTTTTATTTCAGCTTCGTTTCAGCCTTTTTTCCCCACTCATTTAGAGTGACCATTAAAAGGAGGAAATTGGGCAAACTACCTAACTGCAGAATTTTTACAGTTCTGCCACTCTCTTCAAATGACTCTTGAAAATATCTTGAAATGTCAAAACCACCTATCGAACCTAAAATATTCTGAAGGTACAAAAACCCATTGAAAATATCCAGAATTTACCAAAAAACACCCAAAAATATCCAGAATTTACCAAAAACCCACCCCAAGACATTCAGAATTTACCGAAAACCCACCCCAAAATATCCAGAATTTACCAAAAATCCACCCCAAGACATCCAGAATTTACCAAAAACCTACCCCACAACATCCAGAATTTACCAAAAACCCAACCCCAAACACCCACAATTTACCAAAAGCCTCCCCAAAAAATACTGAGTTCACCAAAAATCCCTCCAAGCCCTTTTTGATAATTGTACAAAACTCCATCAATTTCTAAATGCTTTCCAAGAATTTCCAATTTTTCCCTAATTTAGGAAAAACTCCTTTTCTGAGCTTTTCCTGAAAGTCTCTAACCCTGAGGTGGCTGCTGGCCATGGGCACCCCACCACGAGCCAACCCCAGAGACACAAACCTTGTTTCCTGCAGCCAGGGATTTTGATGAACGCCCCGTACTCGGTCACTGCAGCCACCTGGGGAGCAAAGGCACAGCAGAGCTGAAAGGAACCCCTCCCCAAACCCCCAGCAAACCTGCACACTGAGCTGAGATCACCAGGGAATCAGGGAATGGTTGGGGTAAGAAGGATCTGAAATCCCACCCAGTGCTGCCTCAGGGACCCCTCCCCCTGTGCCAGTGTCCAGCCTGGCCTGGGCACTGCCAGGGCTCCAGGGCAGCCCCAGCTGCTCTGGGAGAGCCCAAACCTCTCTCACCAGCTCTGGCGAGGCTGTGACCCCCCTGCACCTTCCCTTGGGGAACAGCACTGGGGGAGCTGGAACCATCCAGGGAATCATCCCGGGAATCAGGAGGGAGCAGCAAAGCACAGGGGAGGAGTTTCATTCACCCGTGGGGTTCTCAGCAGGAAAATCATGGAAATGTGAAAAGGTTTGGGATTGAGGAGACTTTAAATCCCACCCAGTGCCACCCCAGGGCCCCCTGCCCCTGTGCCAGTGTCCAGCCTGGCCTGGGGCACTGCCAGGGCTCCAGGGCAGCCCCAGCTGCTCTGGCAATTCCAGCCCAGCCCCTGCCCACCCTGCCAGGGAACAATTGCTGCCCCAGCTCCCAGCCAGCCCTGCCCTCTGGCACTGGCAGCCATTCCCTGCCTCCTGTGCCTCCAGCCCTTGGCCCCAGCCCCTCTCCAGCTCTCCTGGAGCCCCTCCAGGCCCTGCCAGGGGCTCTCAGCTCTCCCTGCAGCCTCCTCCTCTCCAGGCAGCTCCCCCAGCTCCCCCAGCCTGGCTCCAGAGGGGCTCCAGCCCTGCAGCAGCTCCGGGGATTCCTCTGGGCTCTCCAGCAGCTCCAGGTGCTGCTGAGGTTGGAATTCCGGGCCAGAGGAACAGAATCCGCCCCTCTCCTGCTGCCTCCCTCTATCGCTGCCCCCACACCTGTACAAAAACAAGCCCACGGCCACCGGTGTGCGCAGCTGTACCGAGCTATCAATGACCCAAACCCCAGAACCAGAATAAATTCCCGCAGCGCCCGGCGCAGGCCGAGCCGGCCGCTCTCCCCACCTCGCCCTGGAAGATCGAGTAGAGCTCTGGGATTGGCTCCATCGCCTCCAAAGGGTCCGTGCCAACCAGCAGGATTCACCACACGCTACCACATCCCCTCTCCAGGATGCTGAGAAAAGAAACACTTCATTAACGCCCGAAAACCCTCAGAGCCCTCAGGGTTCAGCGGCTTGAGGAGAGCGGGGAGGGACGCGAGAGGAACAGCGCAGTGCCCCGGAGCAGGACTGACTCGGACCGGCGCAGCGGGACAAGACGGCCCTTCACAAGTCCACGGGGCGGAGGGGGCTCCTCAGCGCCCACACCAGCACCACCAACGCGCCGCCATCGCCTGCACCGCCCCGCCCGCCGCCATGCCCCCTCACGCTGAGGGGCCGCGCTCCCCGCCAATCACAGCGCGCAATACTGCCGGGTGTCGGCCCACAGCCAATCAGAGCTACCCATGTTTCCCCGCGCCCGCTCGCCACCAATCAGAGAGAGGCGCGCCAGAAGGCGCCGCGCTCCCCGCTCTCTCCTCGGCGCGCCGGCAGCGTGTCGGAGGGGCGGGAC
>VXBS01009279.1:266034-279936 GCA_013400255.1 Sitta europaea | reverse complement strand
GCTCTGCTGCAGGCGGTAATGGGGGGAACGTGAGGGGAGGGGGGGAAGAGAGCCGGGGGAGGAATGGAGAGGGAAGGAAAGAATGCTGCGGGTGGTTCCAGTAGGAGGGAAAGGCCCTGAGCGTGTTTGTGCTGGGCGCTGCTGCGGCACCTCCAGTGCTCGGCTCGGCTCTGGGCCCCTCAGCTTGGGGGAGCCGGAGCGTGTCCGGAGAATGGGGCTGGGCAGGGTCTGGAGCCCCAGCAGGGCTGGGGGAGCTGGGCAGGGTCTGGAGCCCCAGCAGGGCTGGGGGAGCTGGGCAGGGGCTCAGCCTGGAGCAGAGGAGGCTCAGGGGGCCCTGCTGGCTCTGCACAGCTCCTGCCAGGAGGGGACAGCCGGGGGGTCGGGCTCTGGGGACAGGGACAGGGACAGGAGCAGAGGGAACGGCCTCAGGCTGGGCAGGGCAGGCTCAGGGGGCACAGAGCAGGAATTTCCCCATGGAGAGGGGGCTCAGGGATTGGAACTGCCCAGGGATGTTTGCAGTGCCCATCCCTGGAGTGCCCAAGGAATTCCTGGAGGTGGCACTGAGTGCTCTGGGCTGGGGCACAGCTGGCACTTGGTGATTGATCCTGGAGCTCTTTTCCACTCCCAGTATCCTGTGATTCTGGTGGGATGTGCTGTGGGGAGGTGAGGATGCTTGGCAGGGGTGGCAGGCTGGCCATACCCTGCCCTGTCCCTTGTCCCCTCACGGTGTCCCCTGTGTCCTCAGGGCCCCCCACGCTGCTCCTCGCTGCAGGCCCCCATCATGCTGCTCTCAGGACACGAGGGGGAGGTTTATTGCTGCAAGTTCCATCCCAACGGCAACACCTTGGCCTCTGCTGGCTTCGACAGGCTCATCTGTGAGTGTCCCTGCTGTCCCCTGGGCTGGGCTCAGGCACTGCTGCTGGAGGGGTTTAGCTCAGCCCTCACCTGGCTGTGTCCTGAGTGGGAATTTCTTCCCTGAGGGGTGCATGGAGCTTTCCCCAGCACATCATGATGGTGCTGGAAATGTGTCTGGCTGGGCACAGCCCTGGGTGCCCCTCACACAGGCTGCATAGAGCTGCAGAAATGCAGTTTTTAATGGTTAGGGTTGCTGAAGCAACAATTACCGTTTTTCTTAATAAATTCACCTTGCATAAGACCCCTGGGTCAGCTGTACCCTGGGGCTCCCCTGGTGCTTTGTTACTGCTGTGGTCTGTCCCAGATGGGACTCAGCAGTGGGGTGGTCCATCCTTCCCTTTGCTGGAGTCCCAAAGATCAGCTCTGTGCACAGCAGGGGCTGCTCCCATGGTTCTCACCTCTCCCTTGCTGCCCCCAGTGCTCTGGAACGTCTACGGGGACTGTGACAACTTTGCCACCCTGAAGGGACACAGTGGGGCTGTCATGGAGCTGCACTACAACACAGATGGCAGGTGAGGGCAGGGGCTGCTGCTCAGGGACCCCTGGGACTGACTGAGCCTCAGGGAATGGGGCTGGGCAGGGTCTGGAGCCCCAGCAGGGCTGGGGGAGCTGGGCAGGGTCTGGAGCCCCAGCAGGGCTGGGGGAGCTGGGCAGGGTCTGGAGCCCCAGCAGGGCTGGGGGAGCTGGGCAGGGTCTGGAGCCCCAGCAGGGCTGGGGGAGCTGGGCAGGGGCTGGAGCCCCAGCAGGGCTGGGGGAGCTGGGCAGGGTCTGGAGCCCCAGCAGGGCTGGGGGAGCTGGGCAGGGGCTGGAGCCCCAGCAGGGCTGGGGGAGCTGGGCAGGGTCTGGAGCCCCAGCAGGGCTGGGGGAGCTGGGCAGGGGCTGGAGCCCCAGCAGGGCTGGGGGAGCTGGGCAGGGTCTGGAGCCCCAGCAGGGCTGGGGGAGCTGGGCAGGGGCTGGAGCCCCAGCAGGGCTGGGGGAGCTGGGCAGGGTCTGGAGCCCCAGCAGGGCTGGGGGAGCTGGGCAGGGGCTGGAGCCCCAGCAGGGCTGGGGGAGCTGGGCAGGGTCTGGAGCCCCAGCAGGGCTGGGGGAGCTGGGCAGGGGCTGGAGCCCCAGCAGGGCTGGGGGAGCTGGGCAGGGTCTGGAGCCCCAGCAGGGCTGGGGGAGCTGGGCAGGGGCTGGAGCCCCAGCAGGGCTGGGGGAGCTGGGCAGGGTCTGGAGCCCCAGCAGGGCTGGGGGAGCTGGGCAGGGGCTGGAGCCCCAGCAGGGCTGGGGGAGCTGGGCAGGGTCTGGAGCCCCAGCAGGGCTGGGAGAGCTGGGCAGGGGCTCAGCCTGGAGCAGAGGAGGCTCAGGGGCCCTGCTGGCTCTGCACAGCTCCTGCCAGGAGGGGACAGCCGGGGGGATCGGGCTCTGGGGACAGGGACAGGAGCAGAGGGAATGGCCTCAGGCTGGGCAGGGCTGGCTCAGGGTGGACAGAGCAGGAATTTCCCCATGGAGAGGGGGCTCAGGGATTGGCAGGGGCTGCCCAGGGGCTTTGGAGTGCCCATCCCTGGAGTGACCAAGGAGGGAGTCAGGACGTGGCACTGAGTGCTCTGGGCTGGGGCACAGCTGGCACTCAGTGATCCTGGAGCTCTTTTCCAACCTCAGTGATTCTGGGATTCTTGCCCTTGCCCAGTCCATGGACACCAAGTTCCTGTAGTGTGGCTGTTCCAGCGTGGGCCAAGGATTTGGGGGCACCTGTGACCCCCCCCCAGTGCCATTGATGTGGCTTTGAGGAGCAGAGGGAAGTCTGTGGTGGTGTTTGGGAGCCACTGGGGAGGGGCAGAGAGAACAAGTGACATACTGGTTAATTTAAAAGGCTGTTTCCCGTTGCTGTTGAGCCCTGCTGCCTGTGCTCATCCCAGATCCTGCTTGAGGAGGCAGAAAAACAATTCCTGCCAGGGGTTGGAGGGAGTTTGTCCATGCATCTGCTCCACTGTCAGTCAGGCTCCTCCAGAACACCAGCAGGGAGGTTCTTCTCCCTCTGGCTCTTCCTGGCAGAGGGATGGGAGGGGAGCTGAGCCCTCACAGTGGCTGTTGCCTGCAGCATGCTCTTCTCAGCGTCCACGGACAAAACCGTGGCCGTGTGGGACAGCGAGACGGGCGAGAGGGTGAAGAGGCTCAAGGGCCACACGTCCTTTGTCAACTCCTGCTACCCGGCCCGCAGGGGGCCCCAGCTCGTCTGCACCGGCAGCGACGACGGCACCGTCAAGGTCAGCCCGGGGAGGACCCGGGGAGAGCCTGGGGCAAACCCGGGGAGGACCTGGGGAGAAGCTGGGGTGAACCTGGGGAGAACCCGGGGTGAACCTGGGGAGAACCCGGGGAGAACCCGGGGCAAACCCGGGGAGAACCCGGGGAGAACCTGGGGAGGACCTGGGGAGAAAAGGTGGAGCAGTCTCGGGGGTTGCTTTGGTCAGGATGACCCTGAGATGGATAAAATCGCTGTCTCCCAGCCCAGCTGTCAAAGAATGGGTCAGGAGTCTTCAGCTGCTGCTCTCAACGTTGCTTTATTGTTTCTTCTCTCAGATATTTTCTGTCTGGGCTGCCCAGGTCTGTTCAGCAGGGCAGCCCCAGGCACACTCTCTGCCCCAGGGGCAGGCACTGATTTTTATGCTACAAATTCCATGTTAGTTATTGACAGTGATGATCCAATGCCCATCACCTGTGTTAGACAGTTCCATTCTACTCCAATCCAATCCCCAAGTGCCACCATCCCCAAGGAGATGGGGTTAGGAAGAAGAAGGAAGGAGGACAGCACAATGCCCAAGTCCCTCCATCTCACCCCCTAAGCCCCCATGGTAAAATCCCCAAAATTCCCTTTTTCATTCTATAACTACTACTATCATGTTATCTAGGACTTTGTGACTTTTAGTTCTTCATTCCCAGGTGGTAATTTGTTCCATGGGTCAAACTCAAAGCCCCAGGAGTTTCTGGCAGCCCTGCCAGGGCTTTGGAGCCCCCGGGCTGGAGCTGGAATCATCCAGGACTGTCATAGAGACATCCTGGGTTCTGACAGAACAGCTTCTCCAAATCTTCCCATTTAGCTGGGCTGAATTCAGCCTTTCGTTACTTGTTTTGTTATCACTCTGAGTTCAGAATCAAAAATGTGATGCCAAATTTCACTGCTCCCTTTTTTCTGTACTTCTCAGGGGGGTTGGCAAGGATGAGCTGCTCAGCTGGGCTGTTTTTCTGCTGCTCTGGATTAGCAAAGCATGAGAAAACTATTCCTGAAATCTGGGCTGGCCCCTCCTTCTCTTTCCTAAAATCTCCTGTGCAGGCTCCTTTTTCCCTTTCCTGAAACCTGTGCTGGCCCCTTCTTCCCTCCCTCCATTCCTGTGCTCCAAACACAGCAGATTTAATGTTTTTATAAAGATCTCCAGATTTTATGCTTTTTATAATAATCTCCTGAGACCTACAAAGGGATTTCAGGAGAACAGGCTGAGTCTCTGCCAATATCTCTGCAGCTCCCTGTGATTTTGTTGTTAAATATCTGTGCCCACTTCTTACAAGTGCCACGTTTTTTCCAGCTGTGGGATATCAGGAAAAAAGCTGCTGTCCAGACATTCCAGAACACCTACCAGGTCCTGGCTGTCACCTTCAATGACACCAGTGACCAGATCATCTCTGGAGGCATCGACAATGACATCAAGGTAGGACCCTGTGTCCCTGTCCCACAGTGCCCACCTTTTCCATCCTGTCACACCTTGTGTTGCTCAGGGGACAGCCTGGGGGGTCACCTGCTGAGTTTTATACCCCCACCCCCCTGGACCTGCTGTGCCCCTCGCTGCTGGTGGGGCAGGGCCAGCAGAGTGGCAGGGAGCTGCTCTGGGCTGGCAGGGACAGCCTGGCATCCCCAGTGTGCCAGCACTGCTGTCACCCACCAGAGCCAGCCCTGGGAGCAGGCTGTGCTGGCAGGCTGGGACAGAGCCATGCATGAGGTAAACAGGAGAAAATGTGACACATCCCCTCTGTGCCCTCTGCCCCAGTTCCCAGCTCAGCCTGGCACCTGCTGCTGTGGAAAGTTCTTACGTAAGAGTGAGCTCAGCATCTCACTCAGCTGATTGCCCTGGTGCCCGCTGTCCCTGTGCCCTCAGCCCCTGCTCCAGCCTGGCCCCAGCCTGTCACAGCCATTACTTGGTGTGACACTGCCAGCAGAGCTGTCCCCAGGCTGTCAGAGTCATTACTTGGTGTGACACTGCCAGCAGAGCTGTCCCCAGCTTCTCACAGCCAGTGCTCAGTGTGGCACTGCCAGCAGAGCTGTCCCCAGCCTGTCAGAGCTGTCCCCAGCCTGTCACAGCCATTACTTGGTGTGGCACTGCCAGCAGAGCTGTCCCCAGCCTGTCAGAGCTGTCCCCAGCTTCTCACAGCCAGTGCTCAGTGTGGCACTGCCAGCAGAGCTGTCCCCAGCCTGTCACAGCCATTACTTGGTTATGGCACTGCCAGCAGTGCTGTCCCCAGCCCCTCTTTGGGAAGGACAGCCTAAGCTCTCGTGGTTCTGTGTTTCTGGGACTTGGGGAGCTCCTGCTCGGTGCCATCAGTTGGGATTTGGGGGGTTCTGTGACCAGCTCAAGGGGAATTCTGCAGGCACAGGGCTGCTGACATTTAACTCCTTGGAGGTTGGAGTATTCCCTTAGAAATCTTCTAAAAGGCAAATTCTGTCCTTGTAGAACACCCATAAACTTCCAGCCTCGTGTTTTCATAGAATCATGGAATGGTTTGGGTGGGAAGGCACCTGACACACCATCTCACTCCACGCCTGCCCTGGCAGGGACCCCTCCCCCTGTGCCAGTGTCCAGCCTGGCCTGGGGCACTGCCAGGGCTCCAGGGGCAGCCCCAGCTGCTCTGGCAATTCCAGCCCAGCCCCTGCCCACCCTGCCAGGGAACAATTGCTGCCCCAGATCCCCCCAGGCCTGGCAGTGGGAGCCATTCCCTGTGTCCTGTGTGTTTGAGGTGCTGCCGTGGAACTTTTTGGCGGTTGAACACATCCTGTTACAAATCTAAGGCACAAATGCCATTTTCCTACCGCTCCCATCCAGCTCCAGCCCCCCCAGCTGGAGCCCAGAGCTGATGTCAGCACTGAGTGCCCGTGGGGGATGCTCTGGGAGCTGCAGCTCCAGCATTCCCTGCTGCTTGCTGTGCCAGGTGTGGGACCTGCGGCAGAACAAGCTCACCTACACCATGCGCGGCCACGCCGACTCGGTGACGGGCCTGAGCCTCAGCTCTGAGGGCTCCTACCTGCTCTCCAACGCCATGGACAACACAGGTACAGCCTGCTGAGCCTCCAGGAGCACCCTGGGGTGCTCATCCTGGGAAATCAGCACAGAGCTGGGCTGGGCTGCAGGGGTTTGGGCTCCAGAACCAAACCGGGAATTCACGTCCTTGAAGGGGAGCAGCTGCCCCAGGGGGGTTTGTCCCAGGAGCTGGGGACAGGGGACATGGCAGAGGTTATCCTATGGGACATGTGGGACAGGGGATATGGCACAGGTTATCTGTATCCTGGTGGCTTGGCTGTGTCCCCTCAGTAGGAGTGATGGCCCAGCTGCCCCCCTGCCTGTCCCATTGTCCCTCTGTGGGGCTGTGCCCATCAGGACCATGCCCATGGGATGTGTCAGGATGAAGGACAGCCTCCTCTGAGGAGGGTGTCTCAATTTTGGGATGGCAGGTTTGGATTTTTTCATGATTCCATATTACTGCTGTTGTCCTGCCTGAGCCAAGCCTCCTGCAGGCAGAGCTGCTGGTTCCCTGTGGCCTTTGGGAAATGGGGACCAGGGAGCCAGGCCTGGGCCCAGGGGTGCCCCAGGGAGCCTGTCCTGGGCACAGGGCAGTGCCAGGGAGCCTGTCCTGGGCACAGGGGTGCCCCAGGGAGCCTGTCCTGGGCACAGGGGTGCCCCAGGGAGCCTGTCCTGGGCACAGGGGTGCCCCAGGGAGCCTGTCCTGGGCACAGGGCAGTGCCAGGGAGCCTGTCCTGGGCACAGGGCAGTGCCAGGGAGCCTGTCCTGGGCACAGGGGTGCCCCAGGGCTGCCCTTGCCCTGTCCCCCTCTCAGCTGCTGCTCTGGCTCTCTTGCAGTTCGCATCTGGGACGTGAGGCCCTTCGCCCCCAAGGAGAGATGTGTCAAGATTTTCCAGGGAAATGTCCATAATTTTGAAAAGGTGAGTGTGCTCTACTCCTTGTTTGATTCCCCCTGCTATTAACTTTTCCCTAAATTTTTTTTTTTTTCAATTCAAGTTTAGGCCAGAAAGGCTTTAATAAGAGCTCAAAGAAAGATGAGTACTTAAAGTGTGATTCCAATTAAAGCTTCAGTAACAAGATTTCTTTGCTCTGTTCAGCTGTAATTAGCTGTAAATTAAGTATTTTCTACACTTACCATCTACTTTGTGTAAAATAACAAGGCACTGGCTGTTTCCAGCAATAAAATAAAATCTGTAATTACCATCTCATCTTCCAAGGGAGATCATTAAAGTGGTGCTGGTTAAAGTCTTGTGGTGCTTTTAATTGAAGCAGAAGGGGGAAGCTAAACAGATCTGTGCATGTTTTTTTGTTGTAGAACCTTCTGAGGTGCTCCTGGTCCCCAGATGGCAGTAAAATTGCAGGGGGATCTGCTGACAGGTGAGTTGCCACTGCATTCCTCTGTCCCCATCAATCCATGATGGGTTTGCAGCATTCCTGCATCAGGATCTCGAGGCTCAGGGTTGTGTTAGAGCTGTGGAATCCCAAACAGCACTCAGGGAGTTCTCCTGGTTTCCACAGGGATGTGTTTCTGTTGCTTTGATGTCTGGGCAGGAGCATCTGACTGTTGTAAAACCTGTAAAATCTAAAATATTGTCAAAACCTGGCTGAGGCTCTGCCCTGTCCCTCCACAGGGCCCCCCAGCAGGTGACAGGGACATCTTTGCCTCTGGGTTGGACCCTGGGTGTCCTGGCAGAAGCTTGGGATGGTCTTTGAGACCAAGGTCTGTGTGTGGGGCTGGAGGATGAGGAGCACACATCCCAGTTAAATCCCTGCATGGTGAGGTTCCAGTGATCATTAATCACCCCTCCTTTAATTAAGGTGAAATAAAGATCAATTGGCACATCTCAGGCTTTTAAATGAAAGATCTGGGGAAATGAGCTGAGGAGTGAAAAGGGCACAGGGAGGAAGCAGAGCAGGGTCTGAAGGTCCCTGTGAAGGACACCAACATCCCCTGGAGCAAATCCAGGCCCAAATCCAGGGCCAGGGAGACAGGAATTCCTGCAGGCCAGGGGCCAGGGCCTGGGGCAGCAGTAATCACCAGATTAATGAGGTTCTGATGGCACAGAGGCAGAACCTGAGCTCTCCCTGTCCAGATTTACTGGGGCAGCTGTCCTGGCATGAGCCAGGGCTGTGACTCTGCCCCTGCCCTGCTGGGCACTGAGTGAGGGAGGACTCGAGCCTGGGGGAGCTGAGCCTGGGGGAGCCGAGCCTGCCCTGGGGGAACTGAGCCTAGCCAAGCCCAGCCTGCCCTGGGGGAGCTGAGCCTAGCAAAGCCCAGCCTAGCCAAGCCCAGCCTGCCCTGGGGGAGCCCAGCCCGGCAGAGCCCAGCCCAGCCCAGCCTAGCCGAGCCCGGCCTGGCAAAGCCCAGCCTAGCCAAGCCCAGCCTGGCAGAGCAGTCCCTGCCAGATCCCTGCAGGCAGCCTGATCCCTGCTCCAGGCAGGGAGTTTGGGTGCCTTGGTTCATCCTGCAGGTGCTGGTGGAGCTCAGGGCCCTGACAGTTCCTGGGGCAGCTCACACCAGGCCACCCCAGTCTTTCTGCTGTCACATTTATTCATTTTTTTAAGCTATTTTTTGAGGAGTATCTGCATGAAAAGCAAAGCAAGGTTCAACAACATTTGGTTTTGAGTACAAAACATTCCCCCAGTGATTCCCTCTCCTGTGCTGGGTCTGTGTTGGAAGGACAATTACCTGAGTGTTTATTTTTGCTGTTGAGCCCTTCAGAAGTGCTGTAGTCAAATCAGCCACTTTGTCTCCTATGCAACACCAAATTGAAAACCACAATAGCAGAGTGCTTTGAGAAAGCAACAGATGCAGTTCCTGCCTGCTAGATAAGAGCTGAACTTGAAATATTCCTGATTCAAGGCTTACATTGCAGGCCTGAGGGTTTCCCTCAAGAAAATGAATCACAGATTAGCACTGGCCTGAAAAGCTCCTAAGGAGGAGGAGCACATGGTGCTGGTACCCTGTGCCCTCTGGGCACCCAGCAGGGGCTATAAATCATTCAGGGCTTTTTTGGGGGGTGAAAAGCAGCATTTCAGTTAAAATCCAGGCTGATTGTACAAGCCAATCTTTTTTGTGTGGTCTGCAAAGCCCTGACATGGAAAGGAGGGGGGAAACTGAGGCACCTGAAATAAGCCTGGCAGGGTCCAGCCTCGGTGCTGAGGGAGGGGCTCATCCCCTTTGGGTGGACCCCTGCAGGAGAGCAGGGGGGCACAGCGACCTTCCCTTGGAGCAGGGGGAGGATTTTCCACGTGTTCCTGGGCTGGCCCCATCCCTCAGCCTCTGGGAGCCCAGAGCTGCCCTGGGGTGTGACAGCAGAGCTGCCCTCCCCCCAGACCCAGCTCCTGCCCTCTCCTGCCCCAGGAGTCCCCTGGAGCTGCCCCCCCCTCCTTGGCAGGGCAGGGTGGGCAGCTGCAGCTCTCCCCAGCCAGGTTTTCCTGGGGTTTTGCTGTGAGCCTTGTGCCCAATTCCCTCGCCTGGTGTTGGGCAGGGAAGGGGGGCTCGGGCATCCTGTGCCACCTGGGCATGGTGATCTTGTTCTGGGGAGCCAAATCTCCATGAGCAGGGGCAGCAGAGCCTCCCACAGCAGGCCCAGGGATTTGGGGCTCTGTTTCCCAGACTCTGAAACGTTTTTTAAGAGAAGTGTGAAAGCTGAGCTGTGCCTGGTGCCCCCAGGGAAGGATCCTGGGGGGTTCTCAGCTCAGGCAGGACCCAGCAGTGGGTGAGGCCTGGCAGAGGCTGATCAAAGGGCTCAGTGTGATCCCATCACTGCCTGCTAAATGCTGGCAAGTGGATCATGTGCACAGCAGGACAAAATCCCATCTTAGAGCTGCTGGCTGTGAGGGGTTGCAGGGCTGGGGGCTCTGGGCTCCTCGCTGCCAGCCCAAGGGGGTGCCTGGAGGTGCAGAGGGTGTTTGGGGGGTGTTTGTGAGGGGGAGACCCCTCCTCCCCATTCCCAGTGCTGATTTTCTCCCTGTCCCTGCACTATCAAAGATTTCTTTGGCCTCAGAGCCTTCAGATCCCTCTCTGCCCTGAGGGGTGAGGTGCAGGGTTGGCAGGGAGGTTTTTGCCACTGCACCCGTTGGCTCCTCCCTGCTCAGACCTCTGCTCTCCTGGGCCACCCAGGGCAGCATTTTGCTGTTTATCCACCAAGGATGATTCCAGCCAGCTGGAGATCCACCTGGGAGGGGGGCAGGAGCTTTCTGTGCCCCGTGCCTGCCCTCAGCAGGACTCTGTTGCAGGTTTGTGTACGTGTGGGACACCACCTCCAGGAGGATCCTGTACAAGCTGCCCGGCCACGCCGGCTCCGTCAACGAGCTGGCTTTCCACCCTGAGGAGCCCATCAGTAAGTGCTGCTGCCTCCCCAGGGCTCACCAAGCTGCTGATCCTCTGGGAAGTAGCCCCAAAATTGTCAGAGTGGCTCACAGGCCAATTATCAGACAGATTTGGGGGTGGCAGAGCCTCGTTTGCTCATCTCCAGTTGCATGGGGGCACCCTGGGCTGAGTACAGGGTCTCTGGGACTGGGGTGAGGATCCCCAGAGGGCAGCAGGGTGGCTCTTGGGGTGGGCTGGGGGTGGCTGCCACTGCCCAGGGTTTGTCCAGCCTTCCCAGAGGCTGTGAGGAAAGGTTTGGAATACCTGGGATATAACTATGTTTGGTGGTTCCATGAGGACATGGATCACTTGGGAGCCTGGGGGGTCCTGACTTCCACAAAAGCTGTAGGAAGCAGATCAGAGAATCACAAAATCACGATCCCAGAGAGGTCTGGGTTGGAAGGGACCTCAAATCCCCCCCATTCCACCCCCACCATGGCAGGGACCCCTCCCACTGTCCCAGGTGTTCCCAGCCCCAGTGTCCAGCCTGCCTTGGGCACTGCCAGGGGTCCAGGGGCAGCCCCAGCTGCTCTGGGCACCCTGTGCCAGGGCCTGCCCACCCTCCCAGGGAACAATTCCTTCTCAAAATCCCACCCAAAGGAAGCTCTTGGTGCAGGTTTAGTCCCTGTTCTAGAGGTGTCTCACACATGTCACCACAGTCACAGCTGGGTGGTGCAAAGCTCGTGGGAGCTTTTCAGAACCACTTGAACCCCCCTGCAGGAGCTGGGACCAGGTTCCATCCCCATGTCCTGGTCCAGCATGGGCTGGGCAGGACTGCAGGGTGCTGTGTTTCCATGAAAATGCTCCCCTTGGCCAGGTCAGCAGCCAGAAATTACCAGCAGTCAACCCCAAAGCCAAGCCAAGGGCAGGGAGCTCTGGATCTGTTCCCTGGGTATCCAGGGCTCTGCCTGAGCCTGGGGCTGAGCTGGAGGAGCAGAGGCAGCTCCTCTCTGGCTGTGGGATCAGGGGCTGAGCTCCTCTTGGGTCATCAATCACTGAGCTTTAAATACAAATTAAACAACTGTTACTAAAAGCCTATCCAGTCATGCAGCTGCTGGCTGGGAACTCCTGGGAATGTCAATCCCATAAATCACTGTGGGATACTCACTTGCATGGGGAGCCAGAGGGGAACTGGAGCAGAAACCCCCAGAGCTCTCCTCTGGACAGGGGTTAAACCACTCCTGGTGTCCTCTGGGTCATTCTGGGGCCTCTTGGGCTTTGAATTCCCTGAAGAGGGGAAGGGTCTGGAGCCCCAGCAGGGCTGAGGGAGCTGGGCAGGGTCTGGAGAATCCTGAGAGAGCTGGGCAGGGTCTGGAGCCCCAGCAGGGCTGAGGGAGCTGGGCAGGGTCTGGAGCCCCAGCAGGGCTGAGGGAGCTGGGCAGGGGCTCAGCCTGGAGCAGAGGAGGCTCAGGGGCCCTGCTGGCTCTGCACAGCTCCTGCCAGGAGGGGACAGCCGGGGGGATCGGGCTCTGGGGACAGGGACAGGAGAGGGAATGACCAGGGGAGGCTCAGGGTGGGTATTGAGAACATTTCTCCGTGGGAAGGGCTGGCCGGCCCTGGTGGTGCCTCCCTATCCCTGGGGTGCTCAGAGAACCTGGGGCCATGACACGTGGGCTGGGGTGGCCCAGGGTGGTGGCAGGCTTTGCTGAGCTCGGCGCTGTTCCCCAGGGTCCCGTGGCCCTGGGTCAGGGAGCCCTGGGGCGGCGTTTCCCGGATCCCAGGGAATGATGTCCTGGGGCCGCTTTCCTGGCTGGATGTGCCCTCTAGTGGCACGCGGTGCTGGCAGAGCCTCAGCACTTCCCGGGCTGCATTCCCACCTCGGGAGCCTTGCAGAGCTGTGTACCCGGCTCTCCTGCCCCTTCCCAGCTCAGCCATTCCCAGCAGCCACCAGCACAGCCTGGGGTCGGTGTCCCAGCACCATTCCATTGTTTGGGGAAGCAACTGGAATTTGGCTTCCAGCAAAATGAGGAGTTCACTGCTGTGTCCTTAGAGGGGTCTCAAACCACTGATAGCTTTTTATATTCTATTTTCATTTTTGTATTCTGTTTTAATTTCCTTTTTCCTTTCTTCCTCTCCCCTCAGTTCTCTCTGCATCCAGTGACAAAAGGCTCTACATGGGAGAGATCCAGTGAGGCCCCTGAGGAGCTGCTGGGATCTGTGCCCTAGGGATGCTGCCTTTGCAGGAGCTGGGTGGATTCACTTCCCAGTGGAGAAGGTGGCAGCAGCTCGGTGTGACACCCGCCCTGGTGCAGGCTGTCCCCTCTCCACATCTCACTGTGCAGCTTTTTCCACCTCCCCTTTCTTTGGGGAGGCAGGAAAACTTGGAATTGAAAGGAATTTTGTTTTGGCTGTGCCACTGACAATGAAACCCTTCTCCACATCCCTTGAAATTGAGACCGTTTGTTTCAGTTCCACACCTGGCCTGTGTATTCCCTGTCCTGTTTCCTTTGGGTTTTTTTGATACAGTTAAAACTGCAATAAATGGCTTTTTACACAGCTCAGTGCCTGGGGTTTATTGCTCTGGTTACTTTTCTGTTCTCCAGTATTAAATCAGGTCCTCACCTGAAGGTAACCAGGGAACTCAAGGTTAAACTCATGGAATGGTTTGGGTGGGAAGGGATCCTAAATCTCACCCAGTGCCACCCCAGGGACCCCTCCCACTGTGCCAGGAGCTCCAGCCTGGCCTGGGCACTGCCAGGGCTCCAGGGCAGCCCCAGCTGCTCTGGGAGAGCCCAAACCTCTCTCACCAGCTCTGGCAAGGCTGTGACCCCCCTGCACCTTCCCTTGGGGAACAGCACTGGGGGAGCTGGAACCATCCAGGGAATCATCCCGGGAATCAGGAGGGAGCAGCAAAGCACAGGGGAGGAGTTTCATTCACCCGTGGGGTTCTCAGCAGGAAAATCATGGAAATGTGAAAAGGTTTGGGATTGAGGAGACTTTAAATCCCACCCAGTGCCACCCCAGGGCCCCCTGCCCCTGTGCCAGTGTCCAGCCTGGCCTGGGGCACTGCCAGGGCTCCAGGGCAGCCCCAGCTGCTCTGGCAATTCCAGCCCAGCCCCTGCCCACCCTGCCAGGGAACAATTGCTGCCCCAGCTCCCAGCCAGCCCTGCCCTCTGGCACTGGCAGCCATTCCCTGCCTCCTGTGCCTCCAGCCCTTGGCCCCGGCCCCTCTCCCAAATCCAGGGAGGATTCATCAGGGTCCTGGCAGCTGCCCACCCCCCTCCCCCGGCAGCAGTGCCCGCAGCCCCGGGCTCTGCCCTGGTCGATCCCGCTCCCATCCCCGGGGATGAACGCGAACGGCTCTGAGCGCACAGACCCCGCCCCGGAGAGGGGCAGGCGGGGCTG
>VXBS01009279.1:235834-249162 GCA_013400255.1 Sitta europaea | reverse complement strand
CACTGGGGGATAGGAGATGGCACTGGGGGTGGCACTGGGGGATGGGGGTTGCACTGGGGGTGGCATCCCATGACCGTGGGCAGCCCTGGGGCCTTGGGTGCCACAGCCAGGCTTGGGTGGGGACATCCTGGGGACATCCTGGGGATGACACTGGGGGGTTGGGACCACGGGGGCTGGGGGTCTCTGTGCCCACCCTGGCTGTGCCTCAATCCCCTCCAGCTCCCAGCTCTGCCACCACCTGTGGTCACCCTGTGCCCCTGGGGGACACCCGGGATGTCCCCCAGCCCCCTGAGAGGGACACAGGGCAGGGTCTGGAGCCATGGGAATTTCAGGGCAGTGTTTTATTCCCTGTTTCCCTCCTGGGATTTTGCCTCGTGTCTTGGATCCGTGGCTCCCCCGGGGATCCCCTTCAGCAGCACGGTCAGGCACTGACTGTGTCAGAAACATCAGGGAGCTAGTAAAAGATTTGTTTGTATTTTTTGAATCTTTTTACCCCAAAAACTCAGCAGTTGTGTGGTGGAGGCCTGTGGAGAGGTGCAGGTCCCCCAGACCCTGTGGGAGTGAGGACAGGGATGTCCCATTCCCCACTCTCCTGGGGCTGCATCTCACCTGGATTCCAACCTGCTGCCTGAGCCCCGCCTGGGCCTGATCCTGGGTCTGATCCTGGGTCTGATCCTGGTCTGATCCTGGTCTGATCCTGGGTCTGATCCTGGTCTGATCCTGGTCTGATCCTGGGTCTGATCCTGGGTCTGATCCTGGGTCTGATCCTGGTCTGATCCTGGATCTGATCCTGGGCCTGATCCTGGGTCTTATCCTGGGTCTGATCCTGGGTCTGATCCTGGCCCAGCACCAGGGGTTGAGGGTATCTGGGGAATTTGGGGTGACTTTGGGGTGTCTACCTGGTGCTCTGCTGGGTGTCAGGAGCCGTATTTAGGGACACCCTCTCCCATCTGGGACTGGTTTGTGCCCCACTGGTGCAGGTCCTCTCCATCAGCCATCCAGAACATGGGTGCTGCCCCAAATTTTGGCACCCACAGGCCCCAAACCATCCCCTCTTTTGGGAGCACCCTCAGCAAGAATGAGGATTTCCACCTCAAAATGTGGGGGCAAGTCCCAGCCCAGCAGCACCCACGGCCCTGGACTGATGCTCCCACCACCTTTTGGGGTCCCCCTGTGGCTCCTGCCGTGGGAAATGAGCTCTGGGCTCTCCCCACATCCCCCTGCCCCATCCCCTCCTCCATGAGGGGCCGCCGACCCCACTAATGACCCCAACCCCGCTAATGACTCCATCCCCCACGTCGCAGCAGCCCCAGGCACTAATTATTTTCACTCCGACCCCCTCCCCCCGGAGGAGCTGCGTGGCAGCGGGGTCGGGGTCCCTCGGGTAGCTGGCACTTCCCAGACAAAGCAAACCCGGCCCTAACAAAGGGCCTTGAATTAAACATGGGGGGAGGGCTCGCAATTACCGCGCCCTCGTTAGCGGGGTCCCGGGAGGGGTCGGTGTCCCCCGAGGCGCAGGGCAGGGAGCAGGGAACAGCCAGGAGCTCCAGAGCCCCATTCCCCACGGGGGGACCCCAAGGAGTGGAGGGAGCGTCACTCCCGTGTCCTTGTCACGGCAGGTCCCACATGGGCAGTGTCCCCAGCCCTGTGTCCAGGCCTTGGTGCTGCCGGGTTGGGTTTTCCCTAAACGTTTTCCCAAGGAAAGCCTCATCCCTCCCGCGGGTGTGTCCGTATGGGGCGGGGTGGCGCAGCCCCCGTCACCCAGCGGGTAAAGCAGGAAAAACAATTTTGGGGGGAAACCCGCAGTATGGGGCTGGCCCTGATGCCGGGGGTGGGCTCCCATCCCTGTCGGGTGTAGGGGACTGCCGCAGGGTTCGGGATGTCACCTGTCGCGACATCCCGGGGTCACATCTTGTCCTTAACGGATGCGGTGGAGCGGAGCGGGAGGGCCCTGGATGGATCCAGCCCCTGGAGCTCTTCCCGACAATGGGACTGGAAAATCCCATCCCAAACCCCCACCCCCCGCAGGCGGACGAGAGGCGGGTGGAGCAATTAATAAAAGCAATTTTTACGGCTGTTTAAGGAGTCTCTAATGAGCTCCCCAGCGCGGCGGTGCCGGTGGCTGCGGGTAATGACGCGCCGGTGGGCACGGCAAGCGGGACACATCCCCGGGATAACCGAGATCTGGGATCGACAGCGGGGGGATCCTTGGGATCGACAGCGGAGGGGTCTGGGATCGACAGCGGAGGGGTCTGGGATTGACAGCAGGGGACTCTGGGATCTACAGCAGAGGGATCCTCGGGATCAGCAGCAGAGGGATCACTGGGATCAGCAGCAGAGGGATCCTCGGGATCAGCAGCAGAGGGATCACTGGGATCAGCAGCAGAGGGATCACTGGGATCAGCAGCAGAGGGCTCTGGGGTCAGCAGCAGAGGGATCACTGGGATCAGCAGCAGAGGGATCCTTGGGATCAGCAGCAGAGGGATCTGGGGTCAGCAGCAGAGGGATCTGGGGTCAGCAGCAGAGGGATCACTGGGATCAGCAGCAGAGGGCTCTGGGGTCAGCAGCACCGGCTCCTCGGCTCAGGAGTTGCTCAGCTCTCCCGGTTTTATCCGCACCCTTCGTCCCCTCGGGTGCCTCTCCAGGTGCGGCCGTTCCGGGAGCGCTGGGATGGGCAGGGTGTGGGATGGGAACCCCTGGCTGCTCCTGCCTGGACCAGGGTCCCACTGCCAGGGCAGAGGGGCTCCACGGCCACCCCGAGAAGCAGTGGTGGGGGATTTTAGGGAAAAGGTTGATGGAGTTATTATCGAATGCATACTGAGATGTCCTGGGCAGACTTTTGCACCCCAAAAAGCTCCTTGGGGGCTCCCAGCCCCTTCCCCGCCGCTCACCACTCCCACCCCCCGAACATTCCCTTTCAGCCCATGGGACTTTCTATCCCTGCCTTGGATGCATCCAGCACCTTCTCCTTACCGGGTGCTCATCCCTCAAACCCTCCAGGTCCCATTATTCAATGGAAAAATAAGAATAAATCTCCAATTCTCTGGAAATTCTCACCCATGGGGGGTTGCTCCCATATTAAATCCCCAAATTCCCCATATTTAAAACACAAATTCCCCGTATTTAAAACACAAATTCCACAAATTCAAACCAAAGGTGTCCCATATTTAAGCCCAAACTCTCCCAAATTTAAGCACAAAAATCCACCAGATCCAAGACCAGGATGCCCAAATTCCAGTCCCAGCCTCCCAAGATTTCAGCCCAGGGTGGGAGCGGGCAGTGGGGTGGTGCCCCTCACCCGGAGCCGTGGGTGCCCGTGGGTTGTGGAATTACCCCGAGGAGAGGGAAATCCACCGGGGTCATCCCATAAATCCCATTTGCGCCGGCAGCTCCCTCCTCGCCGGGCAGCCGAATCCCTCAGACCTGCCCGGTTTGATCCCGGGTTTTAAAGCTAAAAATCGGGATGAACGCTGGAAGAAACACCCACACGCGCCGGGCTGGGTGGGCGCGCACGGGGACCACCCCCAGATGTCCGCTCCATCCCTCCAGGACGTGGGAGCGCCCCCTCCTCCTCCTCCAAAACAATCCCAGGAAAATCAATATTTTGGGAGCCGTTTCGCCTCCCCACCGGCTGCCGCCGGCTGCTCCTTTCGCGGCGACAGCGCTCGCAGGGATTATTTTTGCTGCCCGGCTCATTAACGGGGTTGTTACCAGGCAGATTTCCTCACCCGAGCTTCTCCTTCGCAGCCCGCGGGCCGTGGGAGGAGGGAATGCCGGTTTCCATAGCGATGCGCTCGGCTTTAATCAGGGTTTCTTCCCTGGGAGAACTGATTGCGGAAAGTGGCGCTAAATAAGGCCGTAAATTGGATTTTTAAAATATATATAAAATATATATTCGGTTTTCCCTCTCTTCTATCGGATTATATTAGCGGTGTCTTTAAGGCACCGGTTGAGATTTGGGGAAAAACACCTCTGGCTTCTCCCAGATGTCGGGATAAAGAAAGGAACCGGGAGAATTAGCATGGAAATTGCCTGCGGCTTGATCCTTGTTCCCCGCGGGCTGGTGGGGGCCTCTCCTCCGGCATCCCTCCTGTCCCATCCTGGCTTTGGCAAATGTTTGATTGTCCCCTTCCTTTGCTCTTCCCTGCCCGTTCCCCTCGCGTGTTCGGCCCCAGCCTTTGTCTGTGTCTCATCCCCAGAATTTGTGATCTGGGGAGTCAGGCTCCCCACATCTCCCCTGGTTTCCCATCTTATTCACTCTGTCTGGGCAGTGCCCCACAGTTAAACCCAAGATTCCCGAATTTGAGCCCAAGATCCCCCATATTTAAGGACAAAATCTCTTATATTTAAGCCCCAAATCCCCCAAATTTAAGCCCAAGATCCCCCAAATTTAATAAAAAATTCTTCCATATTTAAGGCCCAAATCCACCAAAATTTAACCCCCAAATCCATCAGATCTAAGACCAAGATCCCTAAATCAAAACCCTAAACCCAGATTAAAGCACAAACTGTCCTAAATCTTAGATCCCAAATTTAAGCCCCAGCTCCCCCAGATCTCAGTCAATGATTCCCCAAATTTAAACCCGAAACCTCTCAAATTTAAGCCCAAATTTCCTCAGACCTAGGCCCAAAATCTGCCAGGTTTAAAGCCACATTTCCCTACATTTCATCCCCAGATGAAAGCCCAAGATCCCCCAGGTTTCAGCCCTGAGCAATTCCCCATTTGCTTGTGGGGTTTTTAGGTATTTTTCCTCCTTTTTAATTACTGTTCCACCTCTCAGTGGCTCCTGCTGGGAGTCTCCAATGGGGTGCCTGATTGAGGTCCTAGATTAATCCCAATTTTCTTTACTGGGCTGTTGGTCTGGGGGCTGATGTTCCTGGGGATGACAAATTCCTCCAGGGCTGAGCCCGGGGTTCAGGGATCCCCGTTGGAGTGGGACAGGGCTGTGGGGTGGGATAATGGGATAATGGGATGGATCCAAGAGGACAGCAGGCTCTCTGGGAACCCCACAGGTCCCAGCCCTGCTCCCACAGGTTTGGAGCAGCTCCCAGCTTGGTGTTCTCCAGGGCTGGAGCTTCCCTGCACCCTGCCGTGCCTCAGTTTCCCCTGGCCCCCTGGCCGGGAGAGCAGCTGCTCCTGGTGTAGGGCTGAGCAGGAATCAGGCTGTTTTCCAGGGAAACTGAGGCACAGCAGGGCAGGATCACCACCTCCACCTCGCTGGAACGCTGGGTCCTGCTGTGGGCACAGCCCCGTGCCTCAGTTTCCCCTCCGGGCAGTTCCCGGTGCACATTCCCTCTCCGGGGACACTCCTGGCACCCTCCCCCCGCCTCCCCCAGGTGCCACCCCCCGTGTCCCCCCGCCAGGGCTCCCTGGGCTTCCCAAGGGGGCGCTGGGCGGGATCACTGCCGGGATCATCCCGGCTGCCCCCGCGGGGATGCAGCGGCTCCCCCCGGGAGGGGCAAGCCCCCATGGCAGGGGATTGAGCCGCTTCGATCGCCTCGGCTTTCCCTCGGCGTGGGAAACTTTCCTGGCTGGGAGGCGGAGGGGAAAGGGATCCGCGGGCAGCGCCCGAGGGGGGCTGGCAGCAGAGCTGGGGGTCGCGTTAGAGCTCGGGGGAACGTGAACGCAGCTCTGTGTCACAGCAAAGGAGAGATTTCATCGGGAAAATCAGCTGGAACAGCCTGCTCCTGGGGAAATCGGGAATTCGTGGTGTTTTCAAGGAAAAAAAAAACCAATCAAAATTCCCCGGGTTCTTTTCGGGAATATTGGGAGCAGATGCACCAAACCCCACAGTTTGGGAGCCGGTGGGGCCGAGGGCTTTGTTTTAGGGGTGTAAATGGGGACGAGCTTCCTCCCGAGGTGAGAATCATCGGGAGGTGGTGGTGGAGCATCCCCTCTCCATGTGGGAACACCAAATTCCTGGATTTCAGCGTTCCCAGCGTCTCAGAACACCGGGAGGGTTTGGGGTGGGGGAGGGGGAGGGGGTGTCTCTCCAGGCCGTGCCTCAGTTTCCCTTTCCTGTGATGGAGCCAGAACAGGAGGGGCCGGGTTTGATGCACTACACTTAGGGAAATAATGATGATGATAACAAAAACAACAATAACAACAATAATAACAGTATTTCTTGCCATTATCCTCCCCAAGGCTGCGTTCCCCAGCCCTCCCTGATGGAACCCGCGGGGACGGGAGCATGGCTGTGGGAGCAGGGCCTGGAGGGCACCCAAGGGGGGCACCCCGGGGGTCCCCGGGGGGTCCCAAGGGTGGGGAAGCCCCCCCGGGGTGCATCCCATGGAGCAGATTCCATCGGGTTCCCGGGGTGCAGCGTCCAGCCAGGCGCATCCAGCCGGGGCTGCGTTCCCATGGCAACGCCGCGGATGCGGGGCAATGAAATAAATAACTGGGAAAGGGGTGGGGGGATCGAGCGAGAGGGAGGAGGGGAAGCCGCGGGAGGGGCGGTGGGTGCTGGGGACCCAAATGTCCCCAGGGCGCACCCCGGTCTCGGGGACCTGGGGTGCTCCAGCCACGCCTTGGGAGCTCCCATCTGGGGGGGTCGAAGGGGCTGTGCAGCCACCAGGAGCCCCCCGAAACCTGCGGCACGCACAGGGGATTGTCCCAGCTGGGGAAGGACCCGATTTGTGCCTCTTTCACCCCAATTTGTGCTCCTGCCGTGGTTTGGCTCCTTCATCGGAGCCTCTTCCCAGTTGGGGCCGCATCCTGCTCATCCCTGCTGGAGAAAGACTGAGGCCCCGGCGCCTTTAATTTCCTTCCGTCTGTGATTTTATGAAGGTTTTTGCAGATGGAAGTAGGTCAGGAACTTGTTTCCAAGTCATTAAATGAAGTCCCTGGGTTCACAGCGGTGTTTGCACCTCCTTAATAGCCAACCGTGCTCGCCTCTCATTTAAATCGCGGCCGATTCCCCCTCGTTGGGCTGCGGCTGGAGCCGCTCCCCACGGCTCCTGGGGCTCCTCACGAGCCGGGGCGGGCATTGACTGAGCCAAAATGCCTTAAACTGCCTCAAAAAGAGAGGTCGGGGCGGGGCTGTGGCATCCTGGAGCGCCTTCGGGGTGGCAGCCGGGTGCGGGATGTGGCCGGAGCCCCAGGGGCTGTGGAGAACATTCCTCATGGACCGGGCATCCCCATGTCCTGTCACACACTGCCCTGGGGGGTTCCCCTCCGAACCCCGACATTTTTTGGGGCCAAAACTCCCAGAAATGGCTGCGGCTCAGGGGTAGGGTGAGCGATGCCCTCGCAGCATCTTCGGCCGCGGCGCACGAGGAATCAAAACGGGCAAATCTCTTCAAAACGCAGCGAAATGAAAAGTTAAATCCCCGGCGAGCCTCGGGCATATGGTGTGCGGGAGGAAATCACCGGGCTGCAGGATAATGACCCACCGGGGGGTCAGGAGCCCTGCCCGGAGGGGAGGGGAGGGCGCGGGGGGAGCTCAGAGCTCAGCCCGAGGTGCAGATGCTGCTCCGGGGCTGAAGAGCAGCAGGTAGCCAGGAACAGCATCCTGCCTGCTCCAGGATCCTGCCCAGCGCCAGCTCGGGATCCCGACTGTTCCAGGAAGAGAGAGAAGGCTGCAGGGAGAGCTGAGAGCTCCTGGCAGGGCCTGGAGGGGCTCCAGGAGAGCTGGAGAGGGGCTGGGGCCAAGGGCTGGAGGCACAGGAGGCAGGGAATGGCTGCCAGTGCCAGAGGGCAGGGCTGGCTGGGAGCTGGGGCAGCAATTGTTCCCTGGCAGGGGGGGCAGGGGCTGGGCTGGGATTGCCAGAGCAGCTGGGGCTGCCCTGGAGCCCTGGCAGTGCCCCAGGCCAGGCTGGACACTGGCACAGTGGGAGGGGTCCCTGCCAGGCCAGGGGTGGGATGGGCTTCAAAGATCCCTCCAACCCAAACCATCCTGGGATTCTCTGGTTCCAGGAGCAGTGAGAGCTGCTGGCCAGGAAGATTCCTGGTTTCCGAGGGTGCCGGGTCTGGGATGTTCCTCCAGCGCTCCCCACCCTGATTGCAGCTGGATTTCCCAGCTCAGTTCCTCGGCCGCGGTGGGGAAGGCGCTCCCTGCTGTCCGTGCAGTCCTCCCGGCACAGAGCAGGATCCGCCTCTCCCGCCCTCCTCACGGGGATTAAGGACTGAGAAAACTGGGAGTGAGGGGACGGGTCTGAAGAAGATGAGGGTGCCAAAACCAACGGGTGAATCAGGGACAGACGAGCTCCTTCCCTCTTAAATTTGGTGGCAGCACGCTGGAAAAATCCCATTTTCCTCCAGCTCTGCCTCCCTGGTGGCGGCTGAGCCCCTCAGCTCGGGTCCCCACCAGTGTCCCCTCCCGGCACTGTCCTCCCCTCACCCACTGGTGGAGTTCGGTCTCTCCTGCTTCGATTTCCCGGTGAAAACAAAATCCCTGCCGGCAGCGCGGGGACGAGCGGGACCCGGCGCCCGCCCCCGGCTAATTGCTGTGATTTGCTGCAGAGCCAACTTTTGGGGCCGATCGATGAACGCGTGAGTGTTTAATTAAGAAGGAGCCCTAAAACTCGTTGCATCGATCAGCCGCAGGTTTATCTTAATTAGCAGTGGGATGGTTTTTGCGTCCCGGCGCCAGAGCCGCTGGGCTGGGAGGGGACGGCGGCGTGCGAGCGGGGCCGGGCGTGCTGGGAGCAGCGGAATTCCCATTCCGGGATGCTCCGAGCCCCACGGAACAGTTTCGGGGGTGTCGGATGGGGTTTCCTGGGGAGCCGTGCTCGGGTGACGCTGAGCCCGGAGCTCAGGGGCTGGGGGTCCGCAAGGTCCCTCCCTCCCAGGGATGTTTTATCCCCAGAGGATCGGCGCCGATGCTGCGGGGCTCGGAGCAGCCTGAGGAGCAGCAGTGAGCTGGGGGTGCTCGCTCAGCCCTGCAATTCCTTGTGCGGGGTCACCAAACCGGGACTCTCCCGACGGAGGTCGTGCCTCAGTTTCCCCGCTGGTGAAACACGTGGGGTGGCCTTGGAATGCCCTTGGGATGCCCTTGGGATGCTCTTGGCAGGCAGTGAGAGCCGGGGAGCTGCAGCCACGCTGCCTTTGGACTGTCTCTGGTTGTCTCTTAACCTTAAGCTGCATCCCACGAGGATGGAAAACCCAGGATCTGCTCTTCCCACGGAGGGAAAAGCTGGAATAATGCACCCACAGAGCACTGCTGGACCTGCTGGGGCACCTGCTGGTGCAATTAGCAGCCCCTGCTCCTCCATGGAGAAACTGGGAGGTTTATCCCTAATTTTGCCTCTTCGGGATGGAGAAGGGTTTGGTTCGAGCAGGGTCTTCCCAGCTCCGCCTCTTCCAGGCCATCCCAGCTGGAATTAAGGAGCCACACGGGGGTGATCCCTTCACTCCAGCTCCGTGGGACATCCCCAGAGGCTCTTCCAGCCCCATCCCTCAGCTTGGAGCATCCCTGGTGCCAAGCCTCCCATCGAGCTCCTGCTGAGCAGCTCTGCTCAGCCCCCAGACGGATGGGTGGCCATAAACCCCGAGCAGCACGCTCCCGGTATCATTTATTATTTACATTCCTCAATTTGGGAGATTTACAGCCCGGCTGTGAGTGTTTCCAGAGGCTGTTTCCTCGGAGAGTTTAAATAGCAGGGAAGTGAATTAAGTCTCAGTGCAAACAGCCTTGTCCCAGTCCCACAGAGCCAGGGGCTGCTGCTCCATGGATTTGCATCGCCTTTAATTAAAACCAGGGTCCTGCTGGCACCAATCCAGCAGATCCAATCCCAGGGATAAGGGTAGGGGGTGGGATATCACAGTCCTGGGGTGGAGCTGGGCTAAAATCCGTGTGAGTTAGAGCCCTCACAAAGGAAATTCAAGGAGTATTTGGAGTTGTATGGGTGGGGAAACTGAGGCACAGCTGGTGGCTGCACATCCTCGGGAGAAGCTCAGGCAAGGACTTTCCCTGCCTCATTAATTCCCCCCTGGAATTAGGACTCACTCAGGCTGGGATGCTGCCTGGGCCCCCCATGGGTTCTCCCCTAACTCCAGATCCCTTTGGGAGCTGCTGGTGAATGAAGGGGGGATGCAAAGTCCTTTTTCCTGTGTTCTCAGGATAAACTCCCCCTTTTTCAGGCAGGACACTGGGGAATGGTGCTGTAGGGAAAACTGGGGGCCCTGGAGCTCTCAGGGTGAATCTGGGGCACCTCAAAGAGTGACAGGACAGGCTGGGTAAGACAAACAGAAAGAAATTTNCGAGCTCCTGCTGAGCAGCTCTGCTCAGCCCCCAGACGGATGGGTGGCCATAAACCCCGAGCAGCACGCTCCCGGTATCATTTATTATTTACATTCCTCAATTTGGGAGATTTACAGCCCGGCTGTGAGTGTTTCCAGAGGCTGTTTCCTCGGAGAGTTTAAATAGCAGGGAAGTGAATTAAGTCTCAGTGCAAACAGCCTTGTCCCAGTCCCACAGAGCCAGGGGCTGCTGCTCCATGGATTTGCATCGCCTTTAATTAAAACCAGGGTCCTGCTGGCACCAATCCAGCAGATCCAATCCCAGGGATAAGGGTAGGGGGTGGGATATCACAGTCCTGGGGTGGAGCTGGGCTAAAATCCGTGTGAGTTAGAGCCCTCACAAAGGAAATTCAAGGAGTATTTGGAGTTGTATGGGTGGGGAAACTGAGGCACAGCTGGTGGCTGCACATCCTCGGGAGAAGCTCAGGCAAGGACTTTCCCTGCCTCATTAATTCCCCCCTGGAATTAGGACTCACTCAGGCTGGGATGCTGCCTGGGCCCCCCATGGGTTCTCCCCTAACTCCAGATCCCTTTGGGAGCTGCTGGTGAATGAAGGGGGGATGCAAAGTCCTTTTTCCTGTGTTCTCAGGATAAACTCCCCCTTTTTCAGGCAGGACACTGGGGAATGGTGCTGTAGGGAAAACTGGGGGCCCTGGAGCTCTCAGGGTGAATCTGGGGCACCTCAAAGAGTGACAGGACAGGCTGGGTAAGACAAACAGAAAGAAATTTGGGGGTTCCAGGCTGCTGCTGACCTGTCCCTGCACCTTGTGGTGTGCCAGCATCCTCAGGTTTCCTAAAAGTTCCCTAAAAGTTCTCTAAAAAATCAGAGTCTCATCCAAAATTACCATTTTTTAACTTAAACCCACAGCTGAATGATCCAGAGCTCCCAGCTCACCTTTGCTGGCCCCTTCCTTCGAGCTAATCCTGAAATTAAGAGTAATTGAGCCCTAGTGGGGGGCAGAGCCATGGATCAGGGATGGGTCAGGGATGGGTCAGGGATGGATCAGGGATGGATCAGGGATGGGTCAGGGATGGATCAGGGATGGGGTCAGGGATGGGGTCAGGGATGGATCAGGGATGGGTCAGGGATGGGTCAGGGATGGATCAGGGATGGGTCAGGGATGGGTCAGGGATGGATCAGGGATGGATCAGGGATGGGTCAGGGATGGGTCAGGGATGGATCAGGGATGGATCAGGGATGGGTCAGGGATGGGTCAGGGATGGATCAGGGATGGATCAGGGATGGGTCAGGGATGGGTCAGGGATGGATCAGGGATGGATCAGGGATGGGTCAGGGATGGGTCAGGGATGGATCAGGGATGGATCAGGGATGGGTCAGGGATGGGTCAGGGATGGATCAGGGATGGATCAGGGATGGGTCAGGGATGGGTCAGGGATGGATCAGGGATGGATCAGGGATGGGTCAGGGATGGGTCAGGGATGGATCAGGGATGGATCAGGGATGGGTCAGGGATGGGTCAGGGATGGATCAGGGATGGATCAGGGATGGGTCAGGGATGGGTCAGGGATGGATCAGGGATGGATCAGGGATGGGTCAGGGATGGGTCAGGGATGGATCAGGGATGGATCAGGGATGGGTCAGGGATGGGTCAGGGATGGATCAGGGATGGATCAGGGATGGGTCAGGGATGGGTCAGGGATGGATCAGGGATGGGTCAGGGATGGGTCAGGGATGGATCAGGGATGGATCAGGGATGGGTCCCTGCCTGCAGCACGGCCCCGTTTGTGGATTTCAGACAATAGGAGCAGCAGAGCCCGGTGGATGGGATGGGCAGGAAATCAAAGAAAGGGAGTTGGAGGCTTTTCCCACCATAAATCACTCTCCAGGATGGGTTTTCAGCAGTGCCCAAGCTCTGAGTGATGGGGAAACTGAGGCACAGAGGGTGATGTGGGGTTACCCCTCCTTGCATTCCCCTTTTGGCTCCAAATATCCCCAACCCCCCCTGTCCTGCTGGCCAGTGCACTGAACAGACATCCCAGCTACTGCAACCCATTATCTGCAGGACCACCAGCAAATTCCAGCTGCTCCTTGCCCTCAGCATGCTGGGAGCTGCTGGGGTGCCTGGCCCTGACCCCTGATCCCTGATCCTGACCCTGATCCCTGACCCTGATCCTGATCCTGATCCTGATCCCTGACCCTGATCCCTGATCCTGATCCTGATCCCTGATCCCTGATCCTGATCCCTGATCCTGATCCTGATCCCTGACCCTGATCCCTGATCCTGATCCTGATCCCTGATCCCTCACCCCTGATCCTGATCCCTCACCCCTGATCCTGATCCTGATCCCTGACCCTGATCCCTCACCCCTGATCCTTGACTCTGATCCCTAATTCCTGATCCCAATACCTGCTCTCTGATCCTGATCCCTGACCCTTGACTCTGTTCCCTGCTCCCTGATTCCTGCTCTCTGATCCCTGCTCCCTGACCCTTGACCCCAATCCCTAATCCCAATCCCTGCTCCCTCCCCTGCTCTGTTCCAGGTTGCAGCACTGGAGAGGCAGATCTTTGATTTCCTGGGATACCAGTGGGCCCCCATCCTGGCGAACTTTTTACACATCATGGCCGTGATTTTGGGCATTTTTGGGACGATCCAGTACAGATCCAGATACCTCATGATGGTAGGTACCGCCCCGGCGGTGGCTCAGCCCCAGGTCCCTCCTGTATCCCTGGGAACAGAGAAACCCCGGCTGCTCCATCCCTGGAGTGTCCCCGGCAGGGCCGGGAGCGGCACAGGGGGCGGTGTCCCTGCCCATGGCAGGGGTGGGACGGGAGGAGCTTTAGGGTCCCTTCCGTGTGGCCATGCTGTGATTTTGTCACTCCTCGACCCGGGAGCAGCGGGGCGGGGCTGGGCGGGTGGCCGTGCCCTGACCTGTCCCCTCTCGCAGTACGCCGTGTGGTTGGTGCTGTGGGTCGGCTGGAACGCCTTCATCATCTGCTTCTACCTGGAGGTCGGGCGCTTGTCGCAGGTAACGCCCCCACCTTCCTCCTCCTCCTCCTCCTCGTCCTCCTCGTCCTCCTCGTCCTCGTCCTCGTCCTCCTCCTCCTCCTCCTCCTCCTCCTCCTCG
>VXBS01009279.1:194277-212776 GCA_013400255.1 Sitta europaea | reverse complement strand
GGCTCCGGGGGGGAGGTTGGCTTCCTTCCCCGCCGGTTTTGGGGGGGGTTCGGCGGCTTTGGGGGTCCCTGGAAGAGGAGAGGGTCGGGGCTGGCAGCGGGAGGGAGGAAAAAAAGCAGACAATCCATTTCGATGTGCTGGGTGACCCTGGGGGTTTTGTGTTTGTGTGGGGTTTTTTTTCCCCCCTTGTTTTTATCTCGTGCTCCCATAACAACAGCCTCGGCCCTTGAGAGCTGCAAACTTGGAATTTTAAGAGCCTCTCGACCCTACCTGAGAAATGCTCTGGTTTTGTTGTTGTTGTTGTTGTTGTTTGCTTTGGTCAATGTTTAATAACTTTGTTCGGAGCAGAGATTTTATTAGGCAGATCATGAGTAAGGAATTTCTTTTATTAAGAGGGATGGAGGTGGGGTAAGGGGGGCCGTGGCTCCTCTTGGGTTTTAATGCTGCTTTTGGGAATCCGATGGGTCGGGAATTCAGCGCTGCGTCTCCCCAGGTTTTCAGGAGAGCGCTGGGATAACGTTAAAAGTTCTGCTAGGCCACACAGCTCTCAAACAATGGCTCTGCTTTCATTTCCAGTGGAACTTTGCGAAAAAAACCCACCCAACCCGAACTCCTCTGCTTTGGGGTTGAACTTTTTTGAAACGGGCGTTTTACGCCGTGTTAATTTTGTAATAATCTGTGATTTTGAGGGCGATATGGAATCAGAGCCGTGAGGATCTGGCTGTGGAGCCGGGCTCTGTGTGGATTAGAGCTCCTTTATTCAGTCTTGTCACCACCGGGGCCTCAAACTCGCAGGGAGATTCCTCCGAAGTTTTTTGTTGTTTGTGGAATGTCCCATAATCTGGAGCGTTCCGCCTGCAGTGCCAGCGCCGGGCGGTTCGGTTCCTCGCCGTGTTTTCATCCAGGGAGAAGCCGGCGCCGAGCGCCGTGTGGAAGCCTTTGTTTGAGATCCGAGGTTCTGCCCGGCGAGCGCTTTCACCTGGGAAAAGTCGATCCCGTGTTTTTAGGGAGAGTTTGGGAAGGAGCGGGGCTCCGGAGGCCCCGAGCAGCCGCGGTTCGGTTTGCCCGTGCCTGCCCCGCTGCCCGCGCGGTTCGCGGCGCTCCGGGAGCTGTGAATGACAGGATTCAGCTGTCCCGCGGCCTCGAACGCGGCATTCCCATAAAAACACGGCTTGGAACTAAACTTGAACTACCCACAATGCTCCCTTCCCCTTTGCTCCCTTTCAAAATGTCGCCTTTGCCAAGTTTTCCGCTCGTGTTCGGAGCAGCCCGAGGAGGAAGCGGCTGGGAGCTGCCTCTGCTTCATCCATTGGCTGAGATTTTCTGGATACCCTCCTGATTTTTACAATAACACCTTTATTAACCCGCAGATTAATTAGCGTCTGTGCGCAGAGGGACCCGCAGCCTTTTGACGGCGCAAAGGCTGTGGCAGTGCGACTTTGTACCTTGTTTGTCGCTGGAAGTGGGCTCGTCACTATCTGTAGATACTGGAAGTTTTTTGGTGGGGATTCATAGTATCTTCCTTTGTTTGTTTTGTTTTTTTTACAGTCTGCCCTGAGATAACTTGTAACTTCCTTTCAAGGGGCCGCTCAGATTTCATTGCTGCGGTAAATACACACCTCCGTTTGAAGATAAATGAACTTCTTACCATTAATTCCTTAATTTTTTTTTTTGTTCTTTTTGCATAAAGGCGCTTGAGTGCTGTTACTGAAGGATTTTGTTATTGTTTGTTAAAGGGACATTAAGAGGAAAATGCCATTAAACTGAATAGCAGTCTTAAAATCAGTTAAGATTTAGACATATCATGTTTTTAGTGGTTTTTCAAGTATTTGGAGAGGAGGATGATTTCCAGACTGGAGGAGTGAGTCCTGTTGGATGTCCCTGGTATTTAAGCTGTGAGTGTATAAAAAGCCCTGCAGAGTAGCCCTGGGGGCTGCGTGTGTGCAGCACAAAATTAAGTTGGAGGTGCAATTAAAACAACCTGATCTCTGCAGTTTTTGGAGTCATTTTCCTCTGAATATTAACCCCGTGCTCGACTCGTGGGACAAACCCGACAAAATTTGATCAAAGATTGGACTTGGATTTTTTATTTTGGTCTCCCCACCGTTAGTAAATTGTTCTTGGAAGTAGTTTGTAGTAGTTGTGTGTTGTTCAGGGCTACTACGAGGAGCAGGGAGGGAACAGAGCCGCCTTTCAGAGCTGCTGGTGGGAGCAGGGCCAAGCTCTGCAGCCCCAAGGTGCAGTGGTGAAACATCCTGGGGCTGCTCTCAGCTCTGCCAGGAGCTGCTCGGGGCTCCACCACATCGTGTTCCTCCTCAGCACTCTCGGGGGCTGCATTTAGGTGCCTCAAGTCACAAACTATTGATCTGTTTCATAAAGATTAATTCAGACTATCCCACGCCTTTAAAAATGAATTTGGCTTGTTGTGTGAGTTACATAATGGGGGGAAAACACTTTGCTGTTCACACCTGTAGTGTCTCTATTGCTCTGATAGTCCTGCCTTAAAATAACAAACAGACTTCTGTGGTTTTGTGCTGCTGGAATGTTATCAAGATATTTGGGGAGTAGGAAATTAGTGAGTTGCTCTCAGCTTAATCTGCCAGTTTTCCTCCTGCTGGCAGATCGCTTGGATGTATGCAATACATACGGGGTATTTCATTTATTGGGGTATTTTCTTGGGGTGCTCAGTGCTCTGGGTATTGGAAAGGAGTTGGAGTTGTCCGGTTTTCCCCGGGTGCCATCGACAGTGGGACCAGCAGTGCTGGTTGTGCCTGCTCTGGAAAGTTCCACCGAGACCCCAGGGTGGCTGCTCTTCCTCCAGGGAATCCCATCGAGCATGTCCCTGGGTTTTGCTGCCTCCTGAGCACAGCTGCTGAGCCAGCAGGGAGAGCGCACGCTGTGTTTGGGGCTCCGTGAACAGCACGAGCAGAAATCCGGGATTTTAAGTTTGCATTGAAAAAAGCCCCAAAACCAAACCAAACTGTTGCTTTGCATGACTGAGGGAATACTTTGGGGTACAGTGGGGTACAGGGCCCTCGAGTGTTTATATGGGTGGGCCTCTTTGGCCTGGTGTAAAAGGGCACAGTGGGTTCTGGTGTCAGTGCCTTCCGTGGATTTCTTGGGAGCTTTTTCCCAGCACTTTTCCAGTCTGTGTTGTCCCTCGCAGAAGCTGCTGTTCTGCCGGTGCTTCACGGGCATCCTGTGTGTCCTGCTGACCCCGTGCGGCTCGGCACGTGGGATTTCTGGGCAGGTCCAGGGCTGGTTTAGCTGCTGGCTGCACAGAGCGAGGGAGCCTTGGAGGAGTCCCGTTTGCCACAGCGCGTTCCCCTGCCGGTGACAAGACGGGTGTGTTATTTAACACTGGGAGCTGCAGCTGGGAGGATTTCATGTGTCTTTCCCCTCTCTTTTCCCCGTGTCCCCCTGCAGGTGTTGGTGGAATGAGCGTAGCGTGCGTTTTGAAGAGAAAAGCAGTTCTGTGGCAGGACTCATTCAGCCCCCACCTGAAGCAGCACGCTCAAGACACAGCCAACCCCACCATGCCTGTGGTACTGACGTCTGGCACAGGCTCGCAGGCTCAGCCACAGCCAGCTGCAAACCAGGCCCTTGCAGCAGGGACACACTCCAGCCCCGTGCCGGGATCCATAGGAGTGGCGGGGCGCTCCCAGGACGACGCCATGGTGGATTATTTCTTCCAGAGGCAGCACGGGGAGCAGCTCGGGGGAGGAGGCAGCGGCGGCGGCGGCTACAACAACAGCAAACACCGCTGGCCCACCGGGGACAACATCCATGCAGAGCATCAGGTAGAAATGCACTGCCAGCTTCCCCAGCTGGGCCCTGCAGCCTTCTCAGAGGGGCTGGTCATGGGGCTCTTCTGAAGCTGGAGCTGGTGCTGGTGGAGTTGGAGTGGCAGCAGTGCAGTGCTGCTGTTTGTTTTCTCTTCTCAGGGTGGCGGTGCCCTGGTAGCTCTGAGCTGAAAGGTTCCTGCTCTTGAGGGTGTTGAAATCCCAAATCCCAGTCCGCTCCCTGTGACAGTCAAATGCATGTTTACAAAATTCATCACTCCCTTTATTGATTTTTTTTTTTTCCCTGATGTGTGAACCAGCATAGCCGTGACTGCTGCTGCTGCTGCTTTTCAAATCTGTTGCTGTAGTTAAATAATTCTTATGTAATGGTATTACAAAACTGCCAATGCATGTAGGTTGGGCTTTTACCATTCCCAATATTGGAAAACACAGGACTGGAAGTTGCTGGTGGTGTGTTTGACTGGGTGTCTTCACTTTGGTGTTGGTTTTTTACGGTTTTCATGTGGAGAGGAAAGTGGTGGTGATGTGTGTAGCTGAACTGAGAGGAGCAGCCTTAAGAGTGTCACCAACCAGTGGTTTCAGGAACTTCTAAGAGCCACTCAGAGTCTCTAGAGGGGTGGGGGGCCAGGCTGTGTGGTAGTGGTGTTTACTAGGAGTCTTTTCACCAGTGGCATTGTCACTCGTGCTGCAGTTACAGGAGTGGCTGACTCACTCCACTCTGTCTGTGACCTGTAGCTCACTCATCAAAGGCACACGAGTGCTTCCTCTCCAAGGCAGCAGAACCCAAGTGTAAGCACATTTTAAAACAGAATGAGCCCCACAAATATTGCCAGGGCAGCAGACACAAAGCTTTTGCAACCTTTACGAACATCTCCTGCCTCCAGTTTGTGGAATCAAAGCAGCCAAGCCCTTGCTCCTCTGCTCTGCCTCCCCAGGGGATGTGTTGCCAGCCAGACCATTTAAAAGCAAACATTACAGGGAATTTTGCAGCCTCACCAAGGCAGTGTGTACATCAACAGAGAAATAAACCCAAGTGCCCTGTTAATTTGTTCTGGAAGAAAAATCCCATAAAATGCTGCAATATGAGCTAAGGAGCTAGCAAAATATTGTTGTTGTTCCCTTATGGAGAAATGTAGTATTTAGGTATCACTTCTGAAGAAATAACTGCTTTGAAACAGATGTAATTTTTCTGTTTATTATCCAAGTTTTCAGTCACTAACTGTTAAACTTGCTTCAAGAGACATCAGTGCCTGAGATCTTAATGTTTTAAGTTGTGGAAGAAACAATAAGCAAGAATTTCTTCCTGCAAACTTGTAGGTTTTTCAAATGAAAGCAGCCACGGAGTCTTGGGGTGGAGCTGCCTGGGCAGGGCCTGCTGTTGTTTGAGCATTTTGTGGCAAGATGATTTCATGAATTCAAATGATGTCATAAATTCTCAATCCTCTTTTCCTCCAGCTCACACTTTCATCCTCCTTTCACTGCAAATCCCTGAAAGCAAAGACAACAGAAGTCACTGGAGATAAGGGGGGTGGGGACAGGGCACTCCAAACTTGCAGTCATTAAAAACTCTGCTGGTATTTGAACTTCTCTTTATTTAATAATGGAAAGATTTAAGCTTTCACTCAAACAAAAGAATCCTGCCTGTTCTAAAGGCTTTCCCTGTTGTCAGCAGAAGTGTTGCTCA
This sequence comes from Sitta europaea, assembly GCA_013400255.1. Classification (NCBI taxonomy): domain Eukaryota; kingdom Metazoa; phylum Chordata; class Aves; order Passeriformes; family Sittidae; genus Sitta; species Sitta europaea. Next base: position 207,289 of record VXBS01009279.1, on the reverse strand, counting down.
GCTTGATTTTCTTCAGTAACTTCTGGAATTAAATGATCCTAATAAATAAACCACTTAATGAAAGGAAAGCTCATTAACTTATGCTAGTTTAAATGAACTTTTCAAATGCAGGTCCTTGTCTGGCAGCAGGACAGTGGTGAGAAGGTTGTGTGGACAGATCTCACCTGCAGGATGGAGCTCACAGAGGTGATTCTGTGTGGTGCTCTCAGTTTCCCTTGTGAGTTCTGTGAACTGAGGCTCAGGAAATACCCACCAGAGCAGCATTAACATCGGGGTTTTTATCTGCTCTGCTTCCTGCTGGCTTTTACAGGGTGATAAATGTGGTACAGCTGTAGTTCCAATGGTTTTGCATTCAGTGCTCATCTCTAAACCAGTCTTGGTGTCTAATTTCTTCCCAGTCAGCTCTGAGGTGAGGCACTGACCCTGTTCTGCTCTGTCTTGTTTGCTACCCGGTGCTCCAGTGATTGATGGGCACTTGTACCAGAGTTTGGTGCTCCATCCCTCTTTTTCCATGGCTCTCTGCTTGCCTCAGGGTTTTACTCCTGGGAAGCAGAATGCAGGATGTGTGTAATCCTAACACTGCCATTCTCTTTGACTTCTTGGCCACCTCCACATCTGCTTCTTAAATTATAAATTCCTTGGAGCAAGGACTAATCTTATGCATGCAAAATGATTTAATTCAGTTTGGCTTTAGCTGGGGTAGAATTGAATTTAGCCTGCAAGAAGAGAAGTGGAAGGAGGTGCTGGGACATGCAGGGAGGTAGGGAGTCATTAGGGATGTCTCCTGACTCTCAGTTTCTTATGGATGCACTTTTATTACTGTGCTTTTCATTTTAGACTTTCAGTGATGGTTCAGTGAGGGCCCAGCCTTGAAGACTGGTTAGGAAACTCAGTAGTTAGAAGATAATGGGAAGTCAGAAAAAAAAATAATTATAGGCTAATATAGGTTAATGTCTGCCTAGAGCTTGGGAGGTCGTTGTAATTAAAGGTGGAAAGATTTGAATTGTTGAATCCCAGAGTCTTTGTGCTGAGTGTGTAGACAGACTCGTGTCCGTTGGTGATAACACTGCTGGGGCTTTTACCAAATGCTGGCATCTCATGGTGGCATTAAGCAGCCAGGAGTGCTGTGAGTCACAGCTGAGCTGCAGCCTCCTGATTTTCCCAGGGTTTCGTTGTGCTGTTCCTCCTGGTCACTTTTCCTCCTGGAAGCTTTGGGAATTGAGCTCAGAGTGGCTTTAGCAGGGATGGCTCAAGGAAGAGTTTCTCCCAAGGAAGGGAGCAGAGAAGCTCCTTCCTGGTGGTGTCCTCTCATTGTGAGCAGCAGGAAAATGCTGTGTTTGTTTGTGTTTTGCTTAGACACTTTCTTTTCCTGTTGCATTTTTCTCTTCTCTGGAAGGTGTGTGTGGGGCCAGGTTTTTAGATAAAATAAAGCAATTAAAGATGCCCCTGTCATTTCACAAATTTAGGTGTCAATGCTTCATCATCCACACAAAAAAACTTGTGCTACAAGGTGCCTGCAGACATTGAAGTGGTGCTGCAATCAGATTTTTGACTTCCTAGTTTGATCTCTGAGGTCTCCTGAGCAAAATCCCAGCTGTTTGCAGCTCCAAATCCTTAATCACCCAACTTCCATGGAAGACACTTAACTGCCAGTTTTTCTCTTTTTCTGCCCAAAGAGCAGCAGGATGAGGTTGAGCACAGGGTGCCCAGTGATTTTAACATGGGAGTGAGCAGGGTTAGGCTGGCTGATTGCTGCTGTGCAGTTACCCTGGCTGCTGTGCAGTGTCTGTGTGCTGTTTATCCAGCCAAACCCAGGGCTGGGGATCAGGGCATCACAGAGGGAGGGCACAGGATGGCTCCAGGTGAGGAATGGCCCTCACCTTGGTTAGGAAAGGTTGCACAGATCTTCTCACAAACCCAAACAGCCTCTCTGCTCCTGGGGGGAGCGACAAGACACTCGGGATATTCAGCTGGGGCAAGTTGTCAGCACTAAGCAGGTTTTCAGGAAAATTGGCTGGGTTTGCTTGGCTGGGGTCTCCTGTGGCTCGTGCTTGAACTGGAGTGAAGGGAGAGTTCTGTGGTGGGGGTCCCTCTGGAATTGCAGTCAGTGGATATACTTAGACTGTCTGAATTGCACTCGGGTAGTGTGGGAGTTGCTTGGTAGAAGCAAATGATTTTAGGCATTTGCTTTCTCTCAGAGCATGTTTAATTAATAATTGGAGACAATAGAACTCTGCAGGGATGGTCTTGTTGAATGTGGGGAATTTTTCACATGGAGTTGGGGAAGAATAGTGAGCACAACAGGGCTGGGACGGGGTTTCTGCCTTTTGGCAGTGTGACCAAGCTGGGCTTGGAGCAGAGGCAGGGGTGATTGTGGCAGCTGCCCTCGTGGAGCACAGCTCCTGCAGCCAGGCTGCCTCCTGCCCTGGGAGCAGCTGCATCTGAGCACCTTGGACAATGTTGGCTGCTGCTGGCAGGCACCATGGCCAAGGCTTGCCTGAAAGTTGTGGTAAGAGCCTCTAAAAAGTCCTGGGAGCAAAAGCGTTTGTTCTTCCAGAGGTGTTTGTTCTGCCAAAGGGAATTCCTGTTCAAGTGATGCTTAACCCCTTAGGACAGAGATTTTGCCCCATCCCTGGAAGTGTCCAAGGCTTGAAGCAGGCTGGGATGGTGGAAGGTGTCCCTACCCATGGCAGGGGTGGAATGAGCTGGGATTTGGGGTCTGTTCCAGCCCAGCCCATTCCAGGACTTCTGACGTGCCTGTGGCAATGTGCTCCAAATGATTGGATGTGTTGTGTGTGCTGGGGTTGAAGGCATGGAGTGAGTCCCTTGTCACACAGACTGTGTGCCTGTGGCTCAGCTCTTGGAGCTGTTTGCTGACTTCTCTTTCATTAGACCTGTCGAGTTTTCATGGGAACTTCCCTGTGTCCCAGTGAACTGCTCAGGGCTTTCCTTTCCCTCACACTGGAAGGGCTGTGCTCATTTGATACCCAGGAAATTTGAAATGTAATTCTTTGCTGAAATGGATGGTTTTGCTGATCTGTTTCACAGAGATTTCTCCGTAGTGGAGGGGTGACTTGGGAGGGAAACTGGAACACTTAATTTGGTTCTCTGCTTTGTGCTGCCCCCTGAAAATTTCTCCTGAGGTAGAAGAAGCACAAGTAGATGGGCTTAGTTGGATACTTCAGGTTGGAAAATCCTTGTGATATACAGGGGAGAGGAGAACACTGAGACATTCAGAAAGTTACTCTGAGACTATTTCCTCCAAATCCCTGGATTTTACTGTTCCTGATGGGCAGCTGCAGATAAGATTGTGCAGCTGGGATTGCCCGAGTGACCTGGTGTGCTGGTGTTGGGATTTCTCTGTGGTTGTTGCTGTTCTGCTTCTGCTTCTTTGCCATGGAGCTCACTCAGGGGGAGCAAAAATGCTTCCACATTACTGAATTTACAAATTTCAGTGCTTCCAGAAGACTTCTTGTATTTCAGTGGATATCTTGTACGAGTGTGCTTTGAAAGGAGGTTTGTTACAGAACTCATCCTGCCCGTTTCCTCCTCCCCTCTCCCCAACTTTGCTGTCCCCTTAGCAGCTCGTGTGTAACCACTGAGTTGCTGTGACCTCCCTGTGCTTCTGCAGAGCAGGCTGTGATCCTGGGAGCGTTTTTGTAAGTGGGTGAAGCTTTACACTGGCTCTGAGCCCCACAATCCCTCCCCAGCCTCTCAGTCCATCCCCGGTCACCTCTTCCTCAGGAGCTGCCAGAATTTTAGCTGCTGATCAGGAATCTCCTGGATGAAGAGCTGTTGCAGAGCCTTGTCATGAAGAGCTGTTGCAGGGCTTTGTCTCTGCTGGCTCTGAGGGCTCTCTCAGGTGTGTCAGGGACCATTTCCAGGCTCTTGGCCCCAGTGCTGAGCAGGCTGAACAAACGCTCCTTTGTGCGGCTGCCATGTGATGCTGCTCCCTCCCGGCAAGGAGCTGCCCTCAGCTCTCCTGTTACTCCTGCCTTTGTTAGGGATCACTGCTGTTCCAGGGCAGTTGTTTTTATTGGGAACATCTGCCTGTGCTTCGTGCCCTGTTCAGACTTTGGTTCTGGGGTGAAACTCGACCCTTTGTGAACAGCGAGTGCCTGTCAGTGTGGCACGAGCCCGCTCTCATCTCTTCTGACAGAGGTGCCTTGGCTCTGCAATTAAACATTGCTGCATCCCTTTTCCACATCTTTTCCCCTCTGAATTTAAACCTGGGAAGGTCAGAGTAGGGCTGAGAGTGAAAGGAGAAGCCCCCCGAGGTCAGATCTTAGCACGGCCCCAAGCTCCTGCACAAACCCTCGGGTCCAGGCACTCACCTGGGATGCAGAAGGTGGTTTTTTTTCCCGAGGTATTGCCAGCTCCAACAGGACAAAATGTGGGTGGTTTCTTCCCTAATCCAGTATCTTTGAAGCCTGCACCCCTATATGTGCCTGAGACATGGCAGGGTAACCTAAATTCCACGTTAATGAAGCGCTTCCCTGGGTGGATAAAATGGGAAGAAAAACATAATTAGCTGAGGAAGGAGAGCCCCTCTGCAAGGCTGCCTTTGCTGCAGTTATTTCTGTCCCCTGAATCATTAATCAGCCTGGCCCTGTGCCAGGGAAGGCATTAGCCAATCTGCAATTTCAATGGCTTTTTGCTTCCAGTGCTAATGGTAGTAGCAATTCTAACCATGAATCCTTCCCTACAAAAATAGTAGTTAAACCACCTAATCCTGTCTAATACTTGTGACTTCACATTCTTTCTTTACCCACTATTGTTATGGGAGAAGGCTAAAAATAGTGCAGTAATCAGTTGATGGAACAACAGAGTTTAACCCTGGCCCTGGCTGTCAGTGGCAGAGCTGTTGTGGAGTTGATGCTTTCCTTGCTGTCAGCTGGGAAGGCATTTCCCCTCTCCTGGATGCTCTAAATGTGTCTGAATGCACTCAGAGCTGGGAGTTTTTGAAATAACCTCCCCTGTGAGTTGTTCAAACAAGACAAACTTAAGCAGCCTCCCTCAGCTGAAGGAGGGTTTGTTTCCATCTGAAATTTGTAAACCTTTAGTTCATTTAAAGGGCTTTAACAATTGTGAGTATATAAATCAAGGCATTCAGCTGTAGTTTTGGGTTTCTCCTCTCTATTCTAAGGATGTTTCTTGGTTTTGCTGATTTTTGTTCTTCCTGTCTCAATTCTGGTGTTCTCGTAGTAATGTTGATTTTTTGGAGGGATGTTTTACTAGAGAAGTATTTGGTTAGAGTTTTTTGTTGTTTTTTTTTTAATTGCAAATTGAGCAAGACTTAAAATATGGAGGCCAAAAGGATGAAAATGTTACAGTCACACTTGCAGAGTGCACTGGAGTTAAAAGTAAACATCCAAGGAATAATCCCATTGTGGAGGTGCTCTGGATAAGCACCTGGAATGTACAGACAGGGAGGACTTGGAATCTCTCATGCTGTTTTCTCACAAACAAAACAAATGCCATTGGATCTTCCAGGCCAGGTTGGGAAGAGATGGGAGCAGCCTGGGACAGTGGAAGGAGGGGCTGGAATGAGATGGGCTTTAAGGTCCTTCCCACCCCAGCTCAGTCTGGGAATTCTGTGAGCTGAGAAATCAGGACATTCATCTCTCTGGATAAATATATCAATATTTCAATCAATAATATAATTTCCCACATTTCTCTGCAGCAGTGGAGGAGCAGAACCAGCGAGCTGCCCCAGCAGGGTGGGGGCTCCAGCCCTGGAGTCCTGGGAGGCTGCTCCAGGAGCTCAGGAGCTGCAGGGTCCTGGTGCAGGGCTGAGCCCTGGCAAGGTGTGGCCCAGCTCCTGGCCCCTGCCGTGCTTTGGTTGCCCAGGCTGGCCAGGAGGAGCTGGGGTGCTTGGCCCAGGGCTCCCTGTGGGATTCTCAGGGCTCCTGGAGTTTGCAGGGCCGAGGGCAGGTACTGCACATCAAAGGAGGGCTGGAATTGCCATTTGCAGGTTCCTGCTGCCTCTGCAGGGCCCAGGAGGGGAGCTGGGGCAGAGGGAATGCTGCAGTCTGGGGAGGGCAGATGGCTCCTGGGGAAAGGCAAAGGCAGCCTTGGGAATGGGCCAGGGAGCCCTGGAATGGCAGTGGGAGCAGTGAGGGAATGGGCTTGGAGAGTTTGCTGTGGTTCCCCTCTAACAGAATTGGCTAAGTAGAAACAGATAACTGAAGTCCTCTTCAGTCACTGTTACCCCAATAAATACTGGTATTTGTCTGTTTAATGTTCGACAGCAAAAAATAAATCATAGATCAGGCTTCATGGTGCACTTTTAGAGGCAGTTTAGGTCATCACTAGAGTATTTCTTAGCTCAAATATTTATTAGCAAGTATGTTTTAGATTCTTTTTCTCCAAAGGAATTTCTAGTTAGTTTTTTTTTTTTTTTTTCCCTCCTGTATGCCTGGTTGTTTTATTTCTTTGTTTAATTCCACTTGCTTTTTGCTTCCTGGGAAACATCTCCTGTATAAGGAGGAAGCAAAAGAATCCTTTGGGGTTGAGAGTGAAATTTAGCCTTGGATAGTTTGGCAGCCTGTGTGCCCAGGTGAATGTAAATTCTACATAAATGAGGATTCCTTAATATATAAAAATCTGGTGTACAATCCCCTGTGATACCTGAAATGTGATACAGCCGTGCACTTGGAATTTGTATGTAAAGGTCATTTTAGTAACCATATTTGCTTAATATAAGGAGCAGTATTAACACAGATTGTTGACATTAATATTTACCTAAAATTACAATTCACCGGCTTTGCTGGTCGCTCTCAGGGCACGAAACCCCCCCTTGGATTATTCTAGAATAAAAACCACACTCCTGGAGATCTGCAAGGTAAACTCCCTGTTGTTCTCCTGCTGATTTGTTGGCCCTTCAGCTACTGCTCAGGAATGAGGAGGACGCAGAGGGGCCCTGGCTGCTGCCGATTGCCCGCGGAGCAGAATCCCCGTGCCAGCGCTGTTCCCCCGGGCCTGGCTGGGCTGAGCCACAGTCTGCAGCCCCAGCAGAGCCCTGGCTCCTGTCAGGAGCTGCTGCTGCAGGGCTGGGGAATCCTGGAATTCTGTGCTTTTGTGGAATCTCAAGTGGTTTGGTTCAGAAGGGATCTTGAGGATAATCCAGTGCCACCCCTGTCGTGGCCAGGACATCTCCCAGTGTGCCAGTGTCCAGCCTGGCCTGGGGCACTGCCAGGGCTCCAGGACAGCCCCAGCTGCTCTGGCAATCCCAGCCCAGCCCCTGCCCACCCTGCCAGGGAACAATTGCTGCCCCAGCTCCCAGCCAGCCCTGCCCTCTGGCACTGGCAGCCATTCCCTGCCTCCTGTGCCTCCAGCCCTTGGCCCCAGCCCCTCTCCAGCTCTCCTGGAGCCCCTCCAGGCCCTGCCAGGGGCTCTCAGCTCTCCCTGCAGCCTCCTCCTCTCCAGGCAGCTCCCCCAGCCTGGCTCCAGAGGGGCTCCAGCCCTGGAAGCATCTTTGTGACCCCTTTGCTGTGTTGCAATTTTTTACCCCAGGGGGCACCAGGGTGTGGGTGCTGTGTTAGAGCTGGGGGGGTTTGGTCCCAGTCCCGGGGTGTTGGCTGTTCCCCCTCTCTCTCTCTCCAGGGTGATCCTGATTTGTGGCTCTTTGGTGATGTCCGTGATGAGCATCTGAGTCATTGCTCTTCTGCATGAGATAACTTGGAAAACTTAAGTCTGACAGGGTCTGTTTAAGGGGCTTGGACACAGGGAAAAGTGTCTTTGCCTGGGCTGGTGGGTGAGCAGCAGGTACCAGCACACAGGAAATCCTCACCTGCTCAAGTTGTGCCTTGTCCCTGTCTGGTACAGCTCCATCTGGTCTCGAGTGTTCCAGACACACAAGGGCTGGGGGCTGGGCAGCTCTGGGACAAGGAAAGCATTTGCTTCTGAGTTGTCACTGAGTTTTGGGATGCTGAAGCTGTCTAATCTTATTGAAAAGGAGAGAAAGTGCAGTTGTCCTGTGTGAGGTGTCTGCCTGACATGAATGAGCTGCTCGAGGGGCTGGAAAATCCTGTGACTGTGTTTGGTTGAGCTGCTGAGAGGCTGCTCTGCAGTGTGGGGGGTTTGAAGAGGGGTTTCCTCCCTGACCACGGGAGGAATGGGTTTGGGTTGTTGAAGTCAGTAGTACAGGAGAGCTGAAAGCATCCCGTGCTTTTTGTCCTCCTGGAACAGGATTGGGTGTCTGCTGTTGGAATTGGGAAGGGCCCCTGGAGTCCCAGTGTGAGGCCAGGGCTGTTGGGAGGATCTCCTGGGTGACACTCCTGCCAGGAGGGGCCAGCCGGGGGGGGTGGGCTCTGCTCCCAGGGCACAGGAGGAGAGGGAACGGCCTCAGGCTGGGCAGGCAGGTGGAGGCTGCACATCAGCAGGAGTTTCTCCGTGGAGAGGGTGCTCAGGCCTTGGCAGGGGCTGCCCAGGGAGGTTTGAAGTCCCCATGCCTGGAGATGTCCAAGGAAGGACTCAGGATGTGGCACTGAGAGCTCTGGGCTGGGGACACGGTGGGCATCGGGCACAGCTTGGGCTCCATCGTTTCAGAGATCTTTTCCAACCTCAGGGGTCCCATGATTTGAGAGAAGGAATGAGGTGAGGAGGAGATCTGACAGAGGGGAATGTGCAGGGAGAAATCCAGCTGTTTCTTAGGAATGTGCAGTGGAAATGCAGCTGTGCCTGGGGGTGCAGGGGGACCCCAGCTGTGTGTGTGACTGTGCAGGGGGACCCCAGCTGTGCCTGGGTGTGCAGGGGGACCCCAGCTGTGCCTGGGTGTGCAGGGGGACCCCAGCTGTGCCTGGGTGTGCAGGGGGACCCCAGCTGTGCCTGGGTGCTTTTTCCTGGGTTTTCCAGCACAGAGGTGGGCCGTGGTGCAGGGCAGAGGCTGAATTCCCTCCAGCAGTGCAGTGATCCGGTGCTTTTGCTCCAGTTTCTCGTTGTGGCTGGTAGTGAATCCCACTTTGGGATGTGCTCTCCCATGGGGCAGGCAGGGAATGATTTCTGAGTCAGTGGAGGGGCTGGAGCTGGAGTGTGTTACAGTGACACACATTGCTGTGTTAGTGTGTGGAAATTGCTCTTCTTGAACGAGATTTACATAACTCCTGAGTGCATCCACACCTTCCACGGTGAAGGGAGGTGTGTTCTTGTGCAAGGAACCTGCTTTGGAGCTCGTTCTGGAGCGTGGGGCTCGTGTCCAGAGCCTGCCTTCTGTGAAGGGGGGTTCCAGAGGGAGCTGAGCAGAAGGGAGGAGTTCCTGATGCTCGGGAAGGCAGCAGCTGGCTCCTGTGAGGATGTGCACTGTGCCTCCCTTTGCAGAGGCACAGGAGCAGGAGCCAGCTTTGCTTGGGTCACCTCACAGCCCCTGGCACTCAGCTGCCCTCTCCTTGGGCCACTCCTGGCTGCAGAGGTGGGGGAGCTCCCCTCTGCCTCCGAGGGGCTGGGGGTCACACATTGGCTGTCAGGGCATCACTCCCTCGTGCAGCAGATTGATCCTGGCGTTGTCTGCTGGATTTCTTTCCCCTCTCTGCCTCAGTGGTGCAGCACGTTTTCTGGTAGTCAGATCTCATCGGCGTCAGTGCTCACTGGGGAGAGCTTCTGTCTCTGCACCTCCTTGTTTCTCGTGTTTACACCATCCTGCCTCTGCTCTGTGCTCCTCAGAGCTCAGGGTCTTTAACAAGAACAGATCCTGATGAGCTGGAAGATCAGCTCTATTGTTTAATTGCCATAGCAGAGGAATCCCTGACTTCTGGAATGCAGAGCCCTTGGAAGTCGTGGCTTTGCTTTGTGTTCTGCTGTTTCAGACACTTTGTTCTTCCTGGAAGGAAGACGAAGGGGGCCTGTGAGATTTGTGTGCAACAAGGTGAAAATGTGTTGCTATTTAACATTACAGGTGCTGAGAAATGGGAAAAGGATCTTTTGGGCGCAGTCTTTGAAAATCAAATAAATAGATCCAATGATCAATGAAGGTAAAGGAACTGTCACTGAGAGAAAGAGCCTGAGAATTGCTGTTTATGGACACTTTGAGCACAGGGTGGCCAAAATCAGGCACAAAGACCTGATTTAGAAAATTCTTTTATCCATATTTGTTAGGATTCTTGAAAGAGAGATGATAAAGGATGTGAAATACCTGTGAATGAATGATTTCTTCATTTTCTCACCTCAGATAGCTGATAGAGGAGGCAATTTTTACTTTCTGCTTTATCTTGTGGCTGGGCTAAGGGTTATTTGGGAAGGGGGTGGAGGCAGCCTGTTACTGTTGGAATGAGTCCAGAGGAGCCACCGAGTCACCTGCAGGGCTGGAGCACCTGTGCTGAGGAAAGGCTGAGAGAATTGGGGTTGTTCAGCCTGGGAAAGAGGCTTTGGGGTTATCCCATTGTGGCCTTGCAGTGCCTGCAGGGAAGGATGGAGAGGACTGCTGACAAGAGCCCGAGGTGGCAGGAGGAGTAATTGGCAAACTGACAGAGAATAGGTTTAAATTAGATCTGGGGCAGCAATTGTTCCCTGGCAGGGTGGGCAGGGGCTGGGCTGGAATTGCCAGAGCAGCTGGGGCTGCCCTGGAGCCCTGGCAGTGCCCCAGGCCAGGCTGGACACTGGGAGCACTGGGGCAGTGGGAGGGGGCCCTGCCAGGGCAGGGGGGCACTGGGTGGGATTTCAGGTCCCTTCTCACCTGACCCATTCCATGATTCCATGTTGGCCAAATCAGATACAAATATCACTTAATATCCTTCTGGATTTTGCTGGGAATGCAGTGATTGGATCTTTGTAGCAGCTTTGTTCTGAGCTTCCCCCAGCTCAGAGATGATTTCTTTGGGGAAGCTGCTGGACACACTGGGAGCAGCCTTTGTGGTGGTGGTTGTGGTTTGCTGGGACAGCCCTTCAGCAGCCACGAGTTCACATCACCTCCTGGGTGTCTCTGTCACTTCTCCATTCCTCAGATGTCTGATGGAAATAATAATTTGCTCTCTGCCAGCTTTTGTGGTTTGGCACGTCTGGGGGTTGCAGCACTTTCCACGAGTTCAGCTCCAAGTGCCATTTGTGTGGCACCAGGCTGAGCCCTGTCAGCTGCAGAGCAGGGCTGGGGCTGGCAGGACAGGGAACTTTGGGGCTGCAGTTTTGGGAGGGGTTTTCACTCAGTGTCAGTGGCCCACATGACAAATGTCACTGCAAAAGGTGGCAAGGCTGAGGCAGAACTGGGAGTATCAGAGCTGATACACAGTAACAAGAGAGACCTGGTTCTTAAGCTGGATTCTGAGTGACTGACCCCTGAGGACTTGCTAATTATGTAAATATCTGCTAGATAATTCAATAATATGCCACTAATATTTTGCAAAGTATGACGGCCACAGAATAGAAGAATTTAGACTGGAGGTGATTTCTGGAGATTAATGTCCTGATTCTTAGTTGAGATCTACAGAATTTTGTCTTAGAATAGAAACAAAACAATCCCAAGGTGTTGGTCCTGCTGGAAGTGGTGCTGCAGTATCACAAGTCAGGTTAAGGTCAGTAATGGTGGTGTAGCATTGCAGTGCTGGTCACTGGTGGGCCATCAACATGTAAGGAATGTTTGGGATTTTTTGTCCTGTACTCACCAGCCAGATGCTGAGCTCCTTCCTCAGCCTGGGAGGGCTCTGTGCAGAGCCTGGACCAAACCCTGTGTGTAAAGCTGCAGCATCCTGCAAGGAGCCTGGGTCACTGTGGGCATCACCCATTTAAAGGTGCTGTATAAACTGCTCCCTGCTCAGCAGAGAGCTGCCTGGGCCCTGCTGGGCTGCAGGGAGTGAGTGACACTCCCTCTGAGGAGGAGGGGAGTTGTTCCTGCTCTGTGGGGTGTTTGTGGCTGCTGGCACACAGCAGTGGGGCTGGCCAGGGCCAGGGCCTGCTCCCAGTGCCAGCACAGCCCCACTGCTGGGCTTTGGCCTCCAGGCCAGAGGGGGCTTTCTGTGCTTCCCCTTGTGTGCTCAGCTGAGATTTGGGAGTGGGAAGCAGGAGGGTTTTCCTGCATTTTCAGCATATCCAGTCTGTGTCAGGCACGGATCTCAGCTCTGGGCTGAGAGGGGGGCAGGAGATGCCAGGGCAGGGCTGGAGCTGGGCCAGGGCAGGCTCAGGCTGGAGCCCAGGGAAAGGTTCTGGAGCTCAGGGAAAGGTTCTGGAGCTGGGCCAGGGCAGGCTCAGGCTGGAGCTCAGGGAAAGGTTCTTCCCCCAGAGGGTGCTGGCACTGCCCAGGCTGCCCAGGGAATGGGCACGGCCCCGGGGCTGCCAGAGCTCCAGGAGCCTTTGGGCAGCACCCAGGGATGCTCAGGGGGGTGTTGGGGGGTCTGGGCAGGGACTGGACTTGGATCATCTTCGTGGATCCCTTATGTGCTTCTATCAACTTACTTATCCAAGAGTTTCAAGATTATGCTTTATTTTTCTGCTCTAAATAACACAGTTTTCATAAAATCAAACTGTTGTGTTTTCTCCTTTGTGTCAGTGTAACCTGGATGTAAGTTTGGCAGGTTTATACAGGAGATTTTCCTTGATTTCCACCTGAATTGATGTTGGCCCCTCATGCCTTGACTCCCTCACCTGAAACCACTGTGAAATACGAGCAGAGACAGTTGTGTTAGGCTTTGTGTCTTAAAAGTAACTGCTGGTTGTTCCTTTCTTGTGAATGTGTAAATCTAACACACATAAATAAATCTGGGTATAATAATACATGTGTGTATATAATAATGAAAGTACATAAATGTTGTTACTGCTGGGAGTGTTAAAGGTAAGTCATCCTCTGGAGCTCCATAACCTTGTTTCAGGCTCTCATGTGGAATGTAGCTCTCAGTCTGGCAGAGAAAAATGGCTCTAAACTGTGATTATAATAAAACTAACAGTAAATAAAGCTCTCCTCATGGCCTTCTCTCCCCTGTGTGCCTAGGTGCGTTCCATGGACGAGCTGAACCACGATTTCCAGGCGCTGGCTCTGGAGGGACGGGCCATGGGGGAGGTAAGAGGGGCAGGGCAGCAGCAGTGGGCGGGG
>VXBS01009279.1:152317-194151 GCA_013400255.1 Sitta europaea | reverse complement strand
TGTGTGTGAGTGTGACTGTGTGTGTGTGTGTGACCATGTGTGTGTGACTCTGTATGTGACTCTGTGTGTGTGACTGACTGTGTGAGACTGTGTGACTGAGTGTGACTGTGACTGTGTGTAACTGTGTGTGTGTAACTGTGACTGTGTAACTGTCTGTGACTGTGTGTATATAACTGTCTGTGTGTGTGTGTCTATGTGTGTGTGTCTGTGTATGTGTCTCTGTGTGTGTGACTGACTGTGTGAGACTGTGTGACTGAGTGTGACTGTGACTGTGTGTAACTGTGTGTGTGTAACTGTGACTGTGTAACTGTCTGTGACTGTGTGTATATAACTGTCTGTGTGTGTGTGTCTATGTGTGTGTGTCTGTGTATGTGTCTCTGTGTGTGTGACTGACTGTGTGAGACTGTGTGACTGAGTGTGACTGTGACTGTGTGTAACTGTGTGTGTGTAACTGTGACTGTGTAACTGTCTGTGACTGTGTGTATATAACTGTCTGTGTGTGTGTGTCTGTGTGTGTGTGACTGTGTGTGTGTGTGTGAGTGTGTGACTGTGTGTCTGTGTCTCTGTGTGTGTGACTCTGTGTGACTGTGTGTGTGTGACTCTGTGTGTGTGTGTGTGACTGTGTCTCTGTGTGTCTGTGTGTGTGGTTGATCCAACCCCAGACCTGCCAGGCTGGATCCCCTCTAGAGGCAGGAACAGCTCATCTCCCCCGTTGTTTCCTGCAGCAGCAGAGCGTGGCTGGCCAGCAGCAGCTCCCAGCCTGGCTGGGTCGGGTGTCCCAGTCCTTGGAGTTTATTTTGGGAAGCACTGAGCTCAGCCCCCTTGTGCTGGGGGCATTGTCTGCTGCCCTCTCTGCAGTCCTGCCCCCTTTGTTTGGCTCTTGCAGAAGGGCCAGGGCTGTGTTCAGGGTTTGGAGTAACTGGGGGGTAAGGGCAGGGCAGAGATCATGGGCATGCAGCTGCAACTTCACAGAACCCCAGCCAGAGTTAATTTAATCCCTCACAGCAGCAAGGAGGTGGCAGATTTGGAGGGAAATGCCCACTGGTTTTCTTGGAAAGAAGAGAATTTATCTGGTTTTAGAGTGACCTGAAAGAATAGCTCGTTCCTGTGAGTTCCTGGAAGTTGTATGGAGAGGCTTCTTTGCCTTGCCTGGTTCCTTTTGCCTTTAGTGGGTCCCTTGTGGAAGGACAGAGGAGAAAGTCGTGGGTGGTAGGAGGATGTTCATGTGTGGAAGCTCAGCTTGATCCAAGTCTAATGATCCTCTCAAGTCCAGGCCAGTTTATTTCCTCCATGTTTCGTCCATCCTGGCACATGACCCAGGTGTGAAAAAAGAAAACCCCTGGAACCCTGAAGTTTCTCTTTTGGAGAAAAGAGCAAACCAGAACTGTGGGGTGGTGGGATTCAGAGGGAGATGCCCTCTCTCAGGTCAAAGACCTCTTTCCTTCCCCTGTTCCTGCTTCCCTTCCCTCCTCTTCCCCCTTCCCTCCTCTTCCCCCTTCCCTCCTCTTCCCCCTTCCCTCCTCCCCCTTCCTGCTGTGGAAAACGACAATCCAGGGTTGGGTTTTGATTTGGCTCGAGAGGACAATCCGTTTCTCCAGGCTGGATTAATTTACCCCCAGACTATTGACTTAAGAGGAGGTGAAAAGGATTTTCAGAGGAGCAAACCTGACATTAAAAACCTGCCCAAGGCTGCTGTGCTGTGTGCAGCCTGCCTGTGGAATGCTGGGGGTGGGAATGTTCTGGGATGATTTTGGACACCTCCTTTGGGCAGGAGGTTCCCTCCCAGAGAGGGAGCCCAGGCTGGCTGTGAGCAGGTTCTCAGTGAGCACTGCACTCAGCTTTGCTTTCATGACACAGGGGCACGGAGCTGAAATGCCTGAAGGAATTCCTGAAAATGCTGAGTTCTCCCAGCTTTTGGTTTGTTTAGGCATTTCTGAGGGGAGCAAGTTTGGGTTTGTGTTTTGGAGCTTTGCCTTCCAGTGGTGACTCATTTTTTCCCCCTTCTTGTAACTGTGAGGCAGAAAGTTTTGGCAGTGCCATCCTTTTGTCACTGGGCTTTTCCACATGCTGGAATGAGCGGGTTTTTCCAGGAAAGGTGACATCTCACCCTTCTCTTGCAGCTTAACCACTATTTCTTGTTTCTCTTAGGGTTTTTCTCCCTCAGTCTCACAGTTTCCTTTCTTTATCCATTGAATTTTCTCTGTATCTCTCCAAGGCTGATTTCAGGAGATCCCACAGGATCTGTATTGGCTTTCAGGACCATGTTCCTCACCTGGGTTTTGTGCAGTTCAGATGCCTTAACAAGGCACAGGTGGTTTCTGCCCCTTCTTCTGCTCCTGGAATGAGAAGGAAACCTGGGGAGAAAGTCAGAAAGTCTAAAATAAATGATAGTGAAATAAATTGATAGTGAAAAACCTGGAGGAGAGAGATGAAGAGCATTTCTGCATTTAGTCTTAGATTTCTTTTATCTTCTTGTTTTCTTGCTCCTTGTTAAGCAACGTTGTAATTTCAGTGATTGAAGGAGTTTGTGAAGACATCAGAGCAGTTTCTTAAAGGGCAGTGTCAAACAGTTAAATCTCCTATCTGTCCTGCTCTCAGAATGTAGATAATACTTGGAGATCAACAGATATCCTTATCTGGGACATTAAGAATGCTCTAAACCCCCCCCAGCTCTGCTCTCTCTCGGGGCTGTTTCCATCCTCAGACTCCCAGCCTCATGTTCTGAATTCCCAGTGAGTGGAAGTGCATTGAGAAGAGTGGATTGAAAAGAGCCCCAGAGCCCCTTTTTCCCCACTTCAAGCTGTGAAAGCTTTGTGCTGTTGGTAGTGGCTGTGGTCAGTAGTGCTGAAAGCAGCTCTGGGGGCAGGGGAAGGGCTCACTGTTCCAGCACCTTGTCCAGGCTGTTCCTGGGATCAAGGAGCTCACCTTGGAGATTTGTCCCGCAGTTCTGGGTGGGATTTTGGTGCTGTGGCTCAGCTCAGCTCATGTGGCCCTTAAGGCCTTGATTCCACAGTCCTGTCCCTTATTTGGCTTCACACAAGCCCTGCAAGTTCCCTTCCTCCCCCAGCCTCAGGAGTTGCATATCTGCTTTCCCTTGCTGGAATGCCTTGGATCTGCAGCTTTGCCCCAGGGACTGTTGGTGCAGTGCCTCTGGGAGAGTGGGCAGCATGGAGGGGCTGGGAGGTGCACTTGGGTTTGTCCCCAACCCCTTCCAGCCATTTGGGACCCTGGATTTGGAGTAGGTTGTGCAAAGTCTGTCTGGAGTCAAGGAGCAGCTGGGTGAGTTGCTGGTGAAACTTAATCCAGAGGGTGGGAGGAGGATGGGGACACAGAGCCATGAGGCAACTGGAGGTGTTAACTTCAATCCTGGAGTATTGGGGGTAGCAGGGAATTACAGCCTGCCCTGGAAGAGAAATGCTGGTAAGAAATATGCATTTAACTGAAAGTGTTTCATTATTGCTGGGCTCCTGCCCTTGCAGGTGGCAGTGCTGGGATCACTGAGTGAGGGCACTGAAATTCCTGCAGCCCCTGGGGGTCATTGTAGGGAATCTGGGACATCAGAACCTGGAGAGGCAGCTCTGATCTCTGCCCTGGGCCAGGGGCAGCCCCAGGGCAGGGCTGGAGCTGGGCCAGGGCAGGCTCAGGCTGGAGCTCAGGGAAAGGGTCTGGCGCTGGGCCAGGGCAGGCTCAGGCTGGAGCTCAGGGAAAGGGTCTGGCGCTGGGCCAGGGCAGGCTCAGGCTGGAGCTCAGGGAAAGGGTCTGGCGCTGGGCCAGGGCAGGCTCAGGCTGGAGCTCAGGGAAAGGGTCTGGCGCTGGGCCAGGGCAGGCTCAGGCTGGAGCTCAGGGAAAGGTTCTTCCCCCAGAGGGTGCGGGCACTGCCCAGGCTGCCCAGGGAATGGGCACGGCCCCGGGGCTGCCAGAGCTCCAGGAGCCTTTGGGCAGCACTCCAAATCCCTCCAGTTGGGATTGTTGGGGTGCAGGAGCTGGATCAGTGATCCCTGTGGATATTCCCACTCAGGATATTCCATGATTCCCGTGTTGTGCTCCACTGGTGCAGCTGGCTAGCTCCTGGAGAGGCCCCTGCAGAGGGACACAGTCACAGTGATTGTGACACTGGGGCTGGAATCGTTTGTACCTGGTTTAAAGAAAACAACCACAAACCAAACAAAAATGAAGAAGAAAACCACCCCAAACTCTAAACCCCTCTACTTTCCATGCTACTGATGCCTGTGCTGTGTTCCCATAAATTTATGATGCATTGGCAGCTGGGGAGTACTGGCAGTTGGGAATAATGTTGGGGTTGAGTTTTTTAGTTTCCCTGCACTGGCAGCATTGGAGGATGGAAGCAGAGGGGCCGGGCTGGGAGCAGTGGGGTTGGGATGGGAGCAGAGGAGCTGGGATGGGAGCAGTGGGGTTGGGATGGGAGCAGTGGGATGGAGATGGGAGCAGAGGGGTTGGGATGGGAGCAGAGGGGTTGGGATGGGAGCAGAGGGGCTGGGATGGGAGCAGAGGGGCTGGGATGGGAGCAGTGGGGCCGGGATGGGAGCAGTGGGGTTGGGATGGGAGNGATGGGAGCAGTGGGGTGGAGATGGGAGCAGTGGGGTGGAGATGGGAGCAGTGGGGTTGGGATGGGAGCAGAGGGGTTGGGATGGGAGCAGTGGGGCCGGGATGGGAGCAGAGGGGCTGGGATGGAGATGGTGCCACAGCAGCTCCACTGGCACTTCAGGAAAGCTCAGGGCAGGGCTGGGAGCAGACCTGACCAAAATCACAGGGAATGCTCAGACATTCCCAATCCTGTGTCCCCTTTTCTGTTCCTCTCTGGAGCTGTGAGCGGTCTGAGTCCCGGAGGGGCTGGGCAGGGTAGGGCAGGGCAGGGGCTGTTCTGGGCTGTTCTGGGCTGTGCAGGGGCTGTTCTGGGCTGGGCAGGGCAGGGCAGTGCCTGTTCTGGGCTGTGCAGTGCCTGTTCTGGGCTGTGCAGTGCCTGTGCTGGGCTGTGCAGGGCTGGCTTTGCTGTCAGTGCTCCCCTCCCTGCCCCAGCTGGCCGCCCTTGGGAAGGGCCGCCACCATCTCTGGCTTTGTAAAGCTGAGCAGGACCTGTAAACCCCCGTGGATCCCCCTCTGCCTTCCCTACCTGTTGCTGCAGATAAACCCAGTTCTCCACTGCACAGATGGCTGCTTTTATCTTAATATTTGCCTTGTCTGAGGGGGATCAGTTTTCTTAATTTGTCTAATTCATAATCCCATCTCAGTGGGATCTCTGTGCTCTGGCTGCTGGAAGAATTGCTTTTGTCGATGATGGGTGAGTCCTCCCCTCCTCCCTGCTCTGCTAAATTGAATATTGGCCTAACTCATAAATCCTTTGTAAGAGGGCTTAGCAGGATTATTTTCCTACTGGATAGGGTCAATTTTAATAAAAACCAGGGAATGAATAAACGGCTCTAAACCACTGCTTGTTCTTTTTAAATTTCCAACCTGCAGAACTGCATGAGAGTCACTTAAAATACCTTTTTTTTTCTTCCATTGCAACTGACAACTTTCCCTGAGGAAAAATTCATTATCTTTGCAGCCTGTTGCATAATTCAGTGCAGATGATTGCTGCTTGCTAACGCTCTGTGTTGGTTGAAGCAGCACTTGACAGAACAAAGCCCCCCGTTAGCATCTGTTAATATTGGCTTTTGGGTTCCCCTGATAAGTGTAAATAGATCTGGAATCTCCCTGTGAGGTAAACATCTCTCTTCTGTTTGTTTCTGCTGATGGTACAGAACTTTCACTTGGAAACCTGTGCTTCTGTCCAGGAGAGATTAAAGTGGGGGGGACAGAGCTGGGGTTGTTTGTGTGGGAGCAGGGGGTTGCAGGAGGTGGTGAGAATTCAAATGTTTTGTGACTCTTGGGTGGGATTCACTGCAAAATTCAGAAGGTGTTGGGGTGAGATCTGCAGGATAGTGTTGGTAAAGGTTTTGTGTTCCTTAGGAAAGGGGTAGAGGAGAGCAGGGCAAACAGGGAAGGGCTGCATGAGCTCAGATCCCCTGCAGCAGGAAATGCTGCTACAGACCCAGGTGTGCTGGAGCTGCTGCAGGTGTGAGAGAATCCCGGCGTGGTTTGGGTGGGGAGGGATCTCAGAGCCCACCCAGGGGCTCCTCCCAGCCCTGTCCAGCCTGGCCTTGGGCACTGCCAGGCATCCAGGGGCAGCCCCAGCTGCTCTGGAATTCCATCCCAGCTCCTCCCCACCCTCACAAGGAGGAATCTCTTCCCAAGTAGAAATAAAGGGTGGGAGGGGTATGGCCTTGCAGGACAGAGGCAGGAAACACTGAACAGAACACAGTCTTTTCCAACCTTAGCAATTCCTTGATTTTCTTTTCAGGGATACAGGAGAGGGGTCTTTACAAGGGCTGGAGGGGCAGGAGGCAGGGAATGGCTGCCAGTGCCAGAGGGCAGGGCTGGCTGGGAGCTGGGGCAGCAATTGTTCCCTGGCAGGGTGGGCAGGGGCTGGGCTGGAATTGCCAGAGCAGCTGGGGCTGCCCTGGAGCCCTGGCAGTGCCCCAGGCCAGGCTGGACACTGGCACAGGGGGAGGGGGCCCTGCCAGGGCTGGGGTGGCATGGATGAGTTTTAAGGTCACTTCCCATCCAGACCATTCTGGCATTCCAAGATTGGAGCTGTGGCTACAGAACATTTTGTGCCCTGCACTGTGCGATGTCAGGGGAAATGGGAAGTGTTTAATTGCAGCTAAAATTCAGTTTAATCAGTTTGTGCTGCTTTCTGTTCAAAATTCCTTGCAATGCATGAGGAGAGTTCTTACTTCAGCACTGTGGCAACAGCAGGAGAAGCAGCTGCATTTGGAGAAATACTGGAATGGCAGGAGCTTAAAAAACAGTTTGCAACACACCTGATGTGTGTTGGTGTTTGTGGACACTGGAGAGCAGTGGCTTGGCTTTCAGCTCCATGTCAGTGTAGATGCAGGGACAGGTTCATCTCTGTTTGGAGGGGATTGTGGCTCCTGGGAGCCTCCTGCCCTTTCCTTTGAGTGGGGCAAGGTCCCTGCTTTCCTCCTGGAGCAGCCTGTGCTGTGTGGAGGGTGTGAGGAGAAATCCTGGGTGAAACCAGCCTGAGCACTCAGGGGTTTGGGAAACAAACTGGCTTTGTTGAGTTGAGGAGGAAATGGAGAGCATAACTTTGATTGTGCTTTGAGCAGCACAGGAGAGCTGTGAAATCAGTTATTGCTGCATCCAGCAGCTGATTTACTCCTCAAGTTCAGCCTTGCATGGGCACGTGTGCTGCTGCAGTTATCAGCAGGGGTTGGTGTCAGTCAGGGCATTGAATTGGATATCAGGATACTGAATTGGATATCAGTCAGGATATTGAATTGGATATCAGTCAGGGGATTGATTTTGATATCAAATCAAGGTATTGAAGTCGTTACCAGGATATTGAATTGGATATCAGTCAGGGCATTGAATTTGATAACAAATCAAGATATTGATGTCGTTATCAGGATATTGACTTTGATATCAATTGGGATTGATTTTGATATCAGATCAAGGTATTGAGGTACTTATCAGGATATTGAATTTAGTATCAGTCAGGATATTGAAACAGGTACTGATCAGGGTTTGTCACTGCCCCTGATACAGAGGAGAGATTGCCATACCTGATGATTCTTGTTTGTTCCCTGGAAATTTCAGGCAGATTCAGGTTCTTTTCATCTTCAGCTCCTGAGTTTATCCCACCTTGAGGCAAGGCTCATTCCATGGTTCATTTGCTGTGACCATGCTGCTGTTTCCCCTGGGAATTCCATCCATCCCATCCAGAGGATTTACTGGGATATTGTCCCCAAGCCACCTCAGGGCCTGGAATTCCTGTGTGGAGCTATTCCTGAAAAAAAACCTCTAAAGAATGGCAATTGTTCCCTCTGCCCTCCAGAGCAGGGACCCTCCAGTGTCCCCTCCCCAGGGTGGCTCTGTCCCCATTCCCAGGGTGGCTCTGTCCCATTCCCAGGGTGGCTCTGTCCCCTTCCCAGGGTGTTTTTCCCATTCCCATTCCCCACAGGTGGCAGGTGCTGCCCTCCCAAACCCCTCCCTCAGCAGAAGGTAGAAATGGGCACCCCTGGGCTGCTCCAGCCCCTTTTCCTGCCCCTCTGGCTGCAGCTCCCCTTGGGGGGCCAGGATTTGGGCTGGGGCTCCCAGCTGGGCTCAGGGTCACCTTTCCATCCCAGGGCTCCCAGGTGGGCTCAGGGTCACATTTAGACCCCAGGTGGGCTCAGGGTCATGTTTAGATCCCAGGTGAGCTCAGGGTCATGTTTAGATCCCAGGTGGGCTCAGGGTCATGTTTAGATCCCAGGTGAGCTCAGGGTCATGTTTAGATCCCAGGTGAGCTCAGGGTCACATTTAGACCCCAGGTGGGCTCAGGGTCATGTTTAGATCCCAGGTGAGCTCAGGGTCATGTTTAGACCCCAGGTGGGCTCAGGGTCATGTTTAGATCCCAGGTGAGCTCAGGGTCATGTTTAGATCCCAGGTGGGCTCAGGGTCATGTTTACACCCCAGGTGGGCTCAGGGTCATGTTTAGACCCCAGCTGAGCTCAGGTCCCTTTTCCATCCCCCTGTTTCCCCTGCTGTGTCCTGTGTGGGTGCCCTGGCTGTGTGAGTGTCTGATGGGGGCTCCTGGAGCTGGGGGGAAAATCAGGAATGGGGAGAGGGGATGGTTCCCTCAGCTTTCACCTCGGAGACACAAATATTTGGATTGTGTCACTTGTGTTTAATGATTGATTCCTGAGAGAGGGGAGATGCTTGTGGTTTATGTTTGCATTTTAGACTTATTTTAATCATGCTTTGCTTTCTTTTGTTCTTGTTTTGTTTGTTTGTTTTTTGTTTTGTTCTTGTTTTTTTTTAATTGCAGCAGCTGTTGCCGGGTAAAAAGTTTTGGGAATCTGATGATTCCAGCAAAGATGGACCAAAAGGGATATTTCTGGGAGATCAGTGGAGAGACAGTGCTTGGGGAACATCAGGTAGCTCATTTATTTCCTTAATTTAGTTGAGGTTGAATAGAGAAATGTGCAATTTATTTACTTAAAGTCGCTGGCCAGGCTGGATGACACAGCTTGGGAAAGATTTAAAACCCCATCTGGTTTCTGTGTTAAAAAACAAATGGAAAACCTCACATTGCTTTGTGATAAAATTGAGATATCCCTGGATGTCAGAATGCTGTCTGATGTGAATATGTGTAAATTCATGTTTAGCTGCTTAAAAATCTTAAATTGCCCTTAAAATTTCAATTTCTGGTGTGTTTTCTGCCTTGGGATGGATTTGCTGAAAGTTTGAACAAAGATATTGGAGAACAAGATGAGTAAAAAAGAAAAAAAACCCTTCATTTTTTAAATACTAAACCAACCAACCAACCAAAACCCACCATTCAGTTAAAAAAAATAAAATGATGTTTTGAATTAGTGTTGAGTTAAATCTGCCAAGAATTTTGTTCTTGCATCACAGACTGTCCTTGATTTTGGACTTGAGGGGAGAGCAACACTCAGTTTAAAAAGAAAAAATATACAGAGGTTTTGAATTAGTATTGAACTTTATCTGCCAAAGATTTTCTTTGGCTCAGAGACTCCCCCTGATTTTAAACTTTGGGGGAGAATGTTCAGATTGATTTTAAGAAAAAAAAAACCAACAAACCTGCAAGTGCTGGGTTTGAAATGCTGCCCTTTGATTTGTTCTGTTCATGGTTTATGTGTAATGAACCTGCTCCAGAAACACTGCTGGGAGTCTGCAGCTCCAAAAACCTCCAGCTCCCAGGGATGGGATGGAGAGCTCCAGGAGCTGGGATGGAGAGCTCCAGGGATGGGATGGAGAGCTCCAGGAATGGGATGGAGAGCTCCAGGGATGGGATGGAGAGCTCCAGGAATGGGATGGAGAGCTCCAGGGATGGGATTTACCCCACTGTTGTTTGGGGTTTTCCCTGATGAAAATCCCCATTCCTAAACTGGAGGCTTTGGGATGGTGATAAGGCCTGGTTCTATTATTGACATTGAAAATGGCCATGGGAAGGGGACAGAGCTTCTCCAAATGTGCCTGGCTGGCTCAGTGGGGCCCTGGGGGCGTTTTGGGGAGCCCCCTGCACCTGGCTGAGCCCAGCCTGGGGCTGAGCTGGCCTTTGGGATCAGCCCCCTGCCCCTGGCTGAGCCCAGCCTGGGGCTGAGCTGGGCTTTGGGAGCAGCCCCCTGCCCCTGGCTGAGCCCAGCCTGGGGCTGAGCTGGGCTTTGGGATCAGCCCCCTGCCCCTGGCTGAGCCCAGCCTGGGCTGAGCTGGGCTTTGGGATCAGCCCCCTGCCCCTGCTCTGCTCTGCCCATCTCCAGGAGCCCAGCCCCTCTCAGCCCCCCCCTCTGCTGGTTCCCACAGAGCCCCCAGTGCCTGCCAGTGTCCCTGGGCTCAGGAGGGGAGGGGCAGCACCCAGGCCCTGCTCCCAAACCCCCCTGGCCCCTCCGTGCCCCATCCCTGCCCTCAGGGCACTGCAGCCCCCCCGTGGGTCTGGGCTGTCGCTCCTCTGCCTCACAGCTGCGGATTTAGAGCCTTGGAAGGCTTTTTTTAACTTTTAAAAGCTAAAAGCTGTGGTCCTGCCCTGCCTTCCACCCCTGGGACACAGAGTTGGGCAGCAGTGCTGGGTTAAAGCAAACTTTTCCCTTTTTTTGGGAGCTTTTTTCCCCCTCAGTCCCCCCCGGTCTGTCCAGCCTCCATGGGATGGGGAGGCCTGGACCTTCCTTGGCTCCATTCATCTCCACCCGTGCCCACAGGATGCACTGCAGGCCTCCCACGTGCATTTGGGGTTTTACTCTACCCAAACTTGTGAATTCACACCTTTAAAGCCAGCCCAGCTCAAAGCTGCAGTCCTGCCCCCTTTCCCCTCCTGGGGACACGGAGTTGGGCAGCAGTGCTGGGTTAAAACTGGCCTTCCCCCTTTCTTGGGAGCTTTATCCCTGAAAAATCTCCCTGGCCTAAGCCCCTTTGTGCCACAATGCTGGGAGGGGGAGGGAGGTTTAGCCCAGAGCAGGGACAGACTGGAATTCCTCCCCCTGCCCCCTGAGGATGCTGCAGTGTGGATGCCCTGGGTGCTGCTGTCCCTGCAGCCCTGGCAGTGCCCAGGCCTGCTGCCTGCTCTCTCTGCTCCCTGCCTGCTGCAGGAGTGCACAATTCCTGCCCTCCCCTCCAGGGCTCCCTCCCTCCTGCCCAGCCCAGGAGGGTCTGGGGCTCCTGGCTCTGTGCTGGCTGCACCTCAGAGCCTCGGTCCAGGCTGCCAGAGGGGATGAGGAGGGAGAAAGGAACTCCTCAGAAACCTTTCCTTGAGGAAGGAGCAGCCCAAAAAATCTCTGATCGTGACATGAACACAACAATTGATGGAACAAAGGACACCAGGCTGGTGGAGCAGCAGGATCATGTTTTAAATGACAAGCCAAAACTTGTTTTCACTGTACTAATGCAAGAATTTTACTAAAACTGAAAACTAAAACTTTGGTCTTTTAAGTAGTCTTAAATTTCTGAAATTTTACAAGTTTAGATTTTAAACATAGCTCTCACTTGCAGGTTTACACGTTGTAGTATTTAAAAACTGAGAAAGCCATCCTGGTTTTACTAATGGACATCAGCAGAGTCACAAAGTTGGCACTTCTTAGTGCAAATAAGCCCCTGGGGAGTACATATTGAATGATTTAATTTGCCTCCTTTGAATAGTTGGATGTGCTTGTGAGAATTTCCCATGTTTTTGTTCCAGATCACTCTGTTTCCCAGCCAATTATGGTTCAGAGAAGACCTGGGCAGGGCTTCCATGTGAACAGTGAAGTCAACTCAGTGCTGTCCCCACGGTCAGAGAGTGGAGGGCTGGGAGTGAGCATGGTGGAGTATGTGCTGAGCTCCTCTCCTGGAGACTCCTGCCTAAGGAAAGGAGGATTTGTAAGTGCCTGATTCCCACATTTCTGTCTTTCCTCCCTTTGCTGCTTGCTTGGTTTGGTTGTGAATCATTCCTAGGGCAGAGTTTCTTTCTTTGCCCTCGGTTTAGCTCTTCCCCCCAGCAGGGCAGGTTTAGTCCTTGGCTTGGGGATGTGGGATGGGAAGGTGCTGGCATTCCCTGGATCCTTTGATAAGCCCCCCAGCAGAAACCCCCATCCAAGGTAATCCTTGGAAGAGGTTCCACAAACCTGCACTGAGCCTGTGGCTGCCCTGGTGCTGCCTCAGAGCAAAAGCTGCATGTGATGATCCCAGACATGGGACCCCAGCTCCAAACCAGCTTTACCTGAGGATAGCTGATGATAACATAATGTTTATCCTTGTCCTCTAGGTTCTCCTTAGGCTATATTTTGGGATCAACATGCCCCCCACCCAAAACAATAAAAATATTGGTCTCACAGCCCCTTCCCTGGAATTCTGCCTGCTGGGTGGATGTGTTTCCCAGCTGGGCTTGCTGTGTCCCCTGGGGAAAGGCAGCACCCCTGAGTTTCATGGGGTGGGGAAGGAGCCCAGCCTGGGCTTGAGGGGGGTGGGGAGAGCTGGCACAAAGCCCTGTCTGGGGCAGAGGGCTCCAGAAAGGGGCAGGGTGGGTTTAAACCCCTGCTTTGGTAATGTCAGCCCTGCAGGGGTGGCTGGGGGACCTGAGTGTCCTTGTTGTGAGTGACACAGGACAGGAATTTCCTCAAGATCGCTTGGAGAGATGATCTGACTCTGTTAGAAACAAATCAGTCTCTTTTATACATTTTGTTACAGACTACTGTGATGGTGAAAGAAAGATAACTCTTTCACCTTCATTGGTCAAACCAGAGGGACATCAAAAGAAAGTTCATCCCACAGAAAGAATTCTAAAACATGAGTTCATTACAAAACCAATCCTGATGTTTGTGTTTAGGTTGTGAGAACAAGCTTCAGAAACCAAAAATATTAGGAAAATATAGAACTTCAGAAACTGTAGGCCTGGAAAACCAGACTACACCTGAGAGCCTGGCAGGGCCCTGAGCAGAGCAGGGAGGGTTTGGGGCTGGGAGCACTCAGGGAGGGTTTGGGGCTGGGGGCACTCAGGGAGGGTTTGGGGCTGTTTGGAGCACTCAGGACAGGAGCCAGGGGGTCCCAGCTGGGGGCAGGGGGGGCTCTGCTCCCCAGCACAGGCAGGGTGCCAGTGCTGACACGTCCCCCTTGGTTGGGGAATGTTGCTCCAAAGCTGCATTGACAGGTGCCATTTCCAAGTAATGTTATGGAAGCACAGTTTTATTTTCTTTCAGAAGCAACACCAAAAGATTTCTGCTTTCAGAACAATTTTTTTCTCTATATATAAGGGAAAAATCCCTCTCTCCAGTCAGAGAGATTGGGAAAAGGGTTCAGTGGATTTTAGAGGCAGAAATGTTGTGTGCAGAGCAGTTCTCCCTCCAGTCAAGTGGAAGGTGGGGTTTGGATGTCTGTCCCTGTGACAGCACCAAAGCTGCCTCTGATAAATATGTTTATATGCCCCTTGCTGGTTTTTATCATAAATTATGTTGTTTTTCCTCTCCCTTTTGTTGTTCAAAACACTGCCCCAGGCATCATCACCCTTTATTCTCCTCCCAAGTGAAATAAAATGCAGACACGCTGCAGATGTAATGCCACTCGTGGAATGTTCAGCAGAACAGAAATCCTTTTCTTTCCTCTTTTTTTTTTTTTCTCCCCCATTTTCTCCCAAAGAAATGTGCTTCAGGATTACAGGAGCCAGGGATTGAGGCAGTGATTGATTTGAGTGTTTCTAGATGAGCTCTGTCTTGGAATTCGCTGTCGATGTCCCCAAAACTGAGGTGATTTTCAAACACTTGTCCAGTCAAGAGCTGTCTCTGACACTGAGCCAGGCACTTCAGAGAGGCACTGAGGCACTTCATGGCCTTGCTGCACTTGCTGGTGTTGATTTTGAAGTGCTTAAGTCCCATCTAGAAAGAGAATTCCTTAAAATTATCTTGGGATGGGATTTTTAGAGCCTATAAAAGCAAACCTTGAGTTACTAAAGGGAAGAAACCTAAATAGATTAAACCCCTCTTGGAAGAGTGAGGACTAGTGCCTTATTTCTTTGATTATTATTTAATATTTCGCATTTTTATCTATTTTTGGGCTGGGAATTAATGTTTGCAAGTGACTTCTTTTATTGTGACACGTATCTTTGATTTGTTTCCATCTCGGGGTAACAGAAAAATTGATCTGAAAACTCAGCTTATTAAAACAATGTCTCTTCTGCCCAGGGGCCAAGGGATGCAGAGAGTGATGAGAATGACAAAGGGGATAAGAAAAACAAGGGCACGTTTGATGGAGATAAGTTGGGAGATCTGAAGGAGGAGGGGGATGTGATGGATAAATCCAATGGTTTGCCTGTTCAGAACGGGATCGACGCCGATGTCAAAGACTTCAGGTATGTCACTGGTGGTTAGTAATTAACCAGTTAATAATTAATCAGTGTTGGGGTCTAACCCCAGCCNCACTCAGGGTTTGGGGCTATGAACACTCAGGGTTTGGGGCTATGAACACTCAGGGTTTGGGGCTGGGAGCACAGGGTTTGGGGCTGGGAGCACTCAGGGAGGGTTTGGGGCTGGGAGCACTCAGGGAGGGTTTGGGGCTGTTTGGAGTACTCAGGACAGGAGCCAGGGGGTCCCAGCTGGGGGCAGGGGGGGCTCTGCTCCCCAGCACAGGCAGGGTGCCAGTGCTGACACGTCCCCCTTGGTTGGGGAATGTTGCTCCAAAGCTGCATTGACAGGTGCCATTTCCAAGTAATGTTATGGAAGCACAGTTTTATTTTCTTTCAGAAGCAACACCAAAAGATTTCTGCTTTCAGAACAATTTTTTTCTCTATATATAAGGGAAAAATCCCTCTCTCCAGTCAGAGAGATTGGGAAAAGGGTTCAGTGGATTTTAGAGGCAGAAATGTTGTGTGCAGAGCAGTTCTCCCTCCAGTCAAGTGGAAGGTGGGGTTTGGATGTCTGTCCCTGTGACAGCACCAAAGCTGCCTCTGATAAATATGTTTATATGCCCCTTGCTGGTTTTTATCATAAATTATGTTGTTTTTCCTCTCCCTTTTGTTGTTCAAAACACTGCCCCAGGCATCATCACCCTTTATTCTCCTCCCAAGTGAAATAAAATGCAGACACGCTGCAGATGTAATGCCCCTCGTGGAATGTTCAGCAGAACAGAAATCCTTTTCTTTCCTCTTTTTTTTTTTTTTCTCCCCCATTTTCTCCCAAAGAAATGTGCTTCAGGATTACAGGAGCCAGGGATTGAGGCAGTGATTGATTTGAGTGTTTCTAGATGAGCTCTGTCTTGGAATTCGCTGTCGATGTCCCCAAAACTGAGGTGATTTTCAAACACTTGTCCAGTCAAGAGCTGTCTCTGACACTGAGCCAGGCACTTCAGAGAGGCACTGAGGCACTTCATGGCCTTGCTGCACTTGCTGGTGTTGATTTTGAAGTGCTTAAGTCCCATCTAGAAAGAGAATTCCTTAAAATTATCTTGGGATGGGATTTTTAGAGCCTATAAAAGCAAACCTTGAGTTACTAAAGGGAAGAAACCTAAATAGATTAAACCCCTCTTGGAAGAGTGAGGACTAGTGCCTTATTTCTTTGATTATTATTTAATATTTCGCATTTTTATCTATTTTTGGGCTGGGAATTAATGTTTGCAAGTGACTTCTTTTATTGTGACACGTATCTTTGATTTGTTTCCATCTCGGGGTAACAGAAAAATTGATCTGAAAACTCAGCTTATTAAAACAATGTCTCTTCTGCCCAGGGGCCAAGGGATGCAGAGAGTGATGAGAATGACAAAGGGGATAAGAAAAACAAGGGCACGTTTGATGGAGATAAGTTGGGAGATCTGAAGGAGGAGGGGGATGTGATGGATAAATCCAATGGTTTGCCTGTTCAGAACGGGATCGACGCCGATGTCAAAGACTTCAGGTATGTCACTGGTGGTTAGTAATTAACCAGTTAATAATTAATCAGTGTTGGGGTCTAACCCCAGCCCCAGCTCAGCCCCTCCAGGCTCTCACTGCAGTGCCACGGGAGGGGAGAATCCCAGGGGGAAGAGTGGCAACTCGTGGGCTGAGGTGGAGACATTTTAATGGGAAAGGGGAAGATGGGCATGGAAGGGAAGCCATGGAATTGAGCCAGCAGTGCTGAGGGAGGGGGCTCAGGCAGCCCAGTGCCAGTCCCAGCACAGCTGGGCTCCTCTGGGGGGGACAGGGGTGGCCCAGGGCCTGGAGCACCTCCAAGGCTGAGAGGGGCCCTCNTGCCCTGGGCAGGGTCCAGCCGGGGCTGGAGTCTCCTCCCTGGGATGTTCCAGAGGCCCCTGGACACGACCCTGTGCCCTGAGCCCTGAGCTCAGGGAGAGGCACCAGTGACCCCCTGGGTCCCTCCCATCCTCCCCCAGTCTGGGGTTCTGTGCAGAAGGCCACAGTCTGGACTGGTGCAGGCCAAACCCCAGCACTGCCAGGACCCTGCCCTCGCTCCTCCCTCAGCTCTGGGAGCCGTGGGGCACCCACACACAGTGGCTCAGGGGAGAGCACAGAATCCCAGAACAGCTGGGCTTGGAAGGGACCTGGAAGATCATGGAAATCCCCCCAGCCCTGGCAGGGACCCCTCCCCTGTCCCAGGGGCTCCCAGCCCCAGTGTCCAGCCTGGGCTGGGATCCAGGGGCAGCCCCAGCTGCTCTGGGCACCTGTGCCAGGGCTGCCCACCCTCAGTGTGACAAACCCCTGCCTCTGTCTGACCCAGAGGATTTTATAAATACATTACAGACTCTCTTTTACCAAATCCAGCAGATCAGCTGGGGTCAGCTGTCCCAGCTGTGACCCCCAGCCCCTCTCTGGTGGGGCAGAGCAGCCCCTGGCTCTGGGCAGGCCCTGCCCAGCTGAGTCCCCCTGGAGTCAGCCCTGTTCCAAACCTGCCCTTGATGGGTCTGGGAAGGTTTGGGAAAGTCTGGGAAGGTTTGGGAAGGTCTGGGAAGGTTTCTCCATGCTGTGGAAGCCCCCATGTCCCCAGGCTGTTGGAAGTGTCCCCAGGGGGGCACGGGCAGAGTGTGGCAGCACCTGAGGGCTCAGGCTCCAGGGTTATTGTCCCCCTGATCTCAGTCCCTCCTGGGATTCCTGGGACACCATGGGAGGGGCTGGCTCTGCTCCTGTGCTGCTCCCCCTCCCAGCTCTGCCTCTGGGGTGAAAACCTCCTGAAATTGTGCCTGTTGGTGTGATCAATACATTTGTGTTCCCTGCTCTCCTCGGGGTTCCTGGGGGCCTGCAGGAAAACTGGAAAAGCCAAATAAATTATTAAAAAAATGTAATAGCCAAACAGAGTGCTGGGAAGTGCACATTCCAGGCTCTTGTGTGGATGCCAGCATTCCCATGAAGTCCAAATCTGAATTTGGGTGATGAGGAGCCCGTGGGAGCTGCCTTAGCCTGGTGTCACTGAGCTCAAAATCCCCAGTCCCAGTTCAGTGGCACTGTCTGGGGAGGGGCTGCCTTGCTCTGCCTGCCTCTCAGCTGAGGGGGAAACACAGACAGGATTTTTTACATTCTTACTGTAACATGTGTTTGAGGCTGGGAACTGGGAGTTGTGGGTTATTTTCTGTTTGTTTTTAAAATAAATCGATTTCTATGTAGAGAACGTATTTCAGACCATCTTTTTGTACTTTTCCCCTTTTATTGCATTTGTTTATTTTTTTGCCCCTTGTCTACACCACCACCAGGCAGTTCTGCTGGGTCTGGGGGTGTGGTGCTGGGCTGCAGCATTCCAGCTTTTATTTTGTGTTCTTTAAAAATACCTCAGTTTCTCCACAGAATTAATTGGGGAACTATTTCAGACCATCTTTTTTATTTATCCCCCCTTTATTACACCACCTCCAGGCAGTTCTGTGGGTCTGGTGCTGGGATGGTGCATTCCTGGGTTTATTTTTTTTTATTTTTTTTTTAATACATCAGTTTCTCCATGGAGTTAACTCAGGGAACTGTTTCAGACTATCTCTATTTGTTTGCTCCTCCTCCACTCCACCACCAGGCAGTTCTGGTGACTCTAGGAGTGTGATGCTGTGATGGAGCATTCTTGCTTTTATTTTTTATTTTTTTTTCAAATACACCAGTTTCTCCATGGAATTAATTTGGGGAACTGTTCCAGACCATCTTTTTATTTTCCCCCTTTTACTGCACCACCTCCAAGCAGTTTTGATGGGTGTGATGGAGGATTCCTGGTTTTATTTTTTATTTATATTTAAATAACATCAATTTCTCAGTAGAATTAACTAAGGTAACTATTTCAGAACATCTCTTTATTTTTTTTCCCCCTCTTCTACAACAGCTCCAGGGAGTTCTGGTGGGGCTGGGGGTGTTAAGGAGCATTCTTGTTTTTCTTGTTTTTAGTTTGTATTTTTTTAAATAAATCAGTTTCTCCATGGAATCAACACAGGGAACTGTTTCAGACCATGTCTTTATTTTTCCCTGCTCTACAAGAACACCTCTTGTAGTTCTGGTTTTTAGTTTTTATTTTTTAAAATACATCAGTTTCTCCATAGAATTAAGTCAGAGAACTATTTCAGACCATCTCTGTATTTTCCCCTCTTCTTCAACAGCTCCAGGGAGTCCTGGTGGGTCTGGGGGTGTGAAGGAGCATTACTGCTTTTGGGTTTTCTTTTTTTAAATACATCAGTTTCTCCATGGAATTAACTCAGGGAACTAGTTCAGACCATGTCTTTTATTTTTCCCTGCTCTACTACAACAGCTCCACGGAGTCCTGGTGGGGCTGTGGGGATGTTGGGATGGCTCATTCCTGCTTTTATTTTGTATTTTTTTACATACATCGATTTCTTTGTAGAATTAATTTGGAGAACTATTTCAGCCCATCTTTGGATTTCTGCTCGCTCCCTCCCCTCCCAGCACTCTGTGCTGAGGGTGCTGGGTTGGAGCTCCCCTCCCTCCTGACTCATGTCTCCCTGTCTCTGGGTCAGGGGTGCAGTGTTGGTGCTCCCCTCCCTCCTGACTCGTTTCTCTCTCCCCTGGGGTCAGGGGTGCTGTTACTGTGATGTAGATAGAAACACACAGTAACACACACAGCAGGTGTTCAGGTAGAGAAGAAGAAAAGAAGTCTCTAGTTTATTGTTGACTTTGTATATATAAGTTTTTGGACAGTGCCCAGAGATTGCACAGAGAAGTTCCCACCTCTCCATCTCCACTGGGCACCTGAGAAGTCCATCAGGTGATATCTTTTCACAGAGGAATGCAAACATGATCCTTGTTATCTTAGAGTCCATGAGAACTGACTATTATACTAAAACAAATCAGAAGGCTGATTTTCAGGGACAGCAGGGTGCTGTGTTGGTGCTCCTGACTCATTTTTCCCTGTCTCTGGGATCAGAGATGCTGTGCTGGAGCTCCCCTGGACTCAGGGATGCTGTGTTGGAGCTCCCCTGGACTCAGGGATGCTGTGCTGCTGTGTTGCTGCTCCCTCCTGACTCTCCTCCCTCCCTGCAGCCGCACGCCCGGGAACTGCCAGAACTCTGCCAGCGAGGTGGATCTGCTGGGCCCCAGCCAGAACGGCTCCGAGGGCCTGGCCCAGCTGGCCAGCACCAACGGGGCCAAGCCTGTGGAGGATTTCTCCAACATGGAGTCCCAGAGCGTGCCCCTGGACCCCATGGAGCACGTGGGCATGGAGCCACTGCAGTTCGACTACTCGGGCACGCAGGTCCCCGTGGACTCGGCCGCCGCCACCGTGGGGCTCTTTGACTACAACTCCCAGCAGCAGGTAGGGAGTGACCCCACAGCCCTCCTTGCCTCCAGAGGGGTCAGGGGGATGAGCTCGGGCTCCTGTCCTGGGCAGAGGGGAGGTGTTCTCATTGTCTGTGCTGTGTGTCCTTCCTGGGAGCTGGAGGTCTGCTGCCCGTGGCCCCTGGCAGCTGGAATAATCAGAATCCCCACAGCAATCCCCACAGCTCTTCCCTCTCCAGTGATCCTGGCTGTCTCCAGGGGCTGGCATTGAAAAAGAGCTTTAAAGTGGTCAAAAGTGCTAAAAAAAGCCCCCAAACCCACCCTGGAGCCCAAGAAGTGACTGAGAGCCAGCATCTGCTCAGGCCATGTGTGAGCCCTGCATTGGGTTTTGCTGAGCCCCAAGGTGGGTTTTGTTAAGCCTCAAATAGGGCCCTGCTGAGCCCCACACTGGGCCTTGCTGAGCCCCACACTGGGCTGTGCTGAGCCCCACACTGGGCCCTGCTGAGCCCCACACTGGGCTGTGCTGAGCCCCACACTGGGCCTTGCTGAGCCCCACACTGGGCTGTGCTGAGCCCCACACTGGGCTGTGCTGAGCCCCACACTGGGCTGTGCTGAGCCCCACACTGGGCCTTGCTGAACCTCACACTGGGCCCTGCTGAGCCCCACACTGGGCCCTGCTGAGCCCCACACTGGGTTTTGCTGAACCCCACACTGGGTTTTGCTGAACCCCACACTGGGTTTTGCTGAACCCCACACTGGGCCCTGCTGAGCCCCACACTGGGCCTTGCTGAGCCCCACACTGGGTTTTGCTGAGCCCCACACTGGGCCTTGCTGAGCCCCACACTGGGCTTTGCTGAGCCCCACACTGGGCTTTGCTGAGCCCCACACTGGGCCTTGCTGAGCCCCACACTGGGTTTTGCTGAGCCCCACACTGGGCCTTGCTGAGCCCCACACTGGGCTTTGCTGAGCCCCACGTTGGGCCTTGCTGAGCCCCACATTGGGCTTTGCTGAGCCCCACATTGGGCCTTGCTGAGCCCCACACTGGGTTTTGCTGAGCCCCTCACTCTGCTTTGCTCCAGCCAGAGCAGCCTGAGGCAATTACAAGTTCAAACCTTCTTCTGCCTGAGCCTGGTTTAAACCCTAAGGGCAGAGTCCA
This sequence comes from Sitta europaea, assembly GCA_013400255.1. NCBI lineage: Eukaryota > Metazoa > Chordata > Aves > Passeriformes > Sittidae > Sitta > Sitta europaea. The sequence goes on along the minus strand of VXBS01009279.1, from coordinate 173,272 downwards.
CTACTCCAAACCTTAATCTGAGCTTGGCTTAGGTTTGTTTGACCTTTCTCCCACACAAGGCCAGCCTCCCTCAGCCAGAGCCTCCCTTGGCTCCTGCTGAGTGCTGGGCCTGGCTCCAGCCATCGACTCCTGCTCTGCTCCTGTTCCTGCTTGCCTGGGTAATGATTGTAAACTTTATTGCTCTCCCTTTGCAAGTCTGATATCCCACAAAGAAGAAGGGAGTCCTTTGTTGTAGCTGATTGCAGGGCTATAGAACTCTCCCTGGCTTCTCTAAAGTATCTGATTTTTTTAGCAGAAGAGCCTCTGGCACTCTGGAGTGAAGGGAACCATTGCCAAGTTTGTGCTGAGTTATCACAGTCTTAAAAGCAATGTAAATATCTGTGTTGGAGCTCAGTTGGCTGCTCTGTTCTACAGCATCTTTGGGAGGTTAATGATGGAAAATTTAATGATTAAACTAAATAGCTGCTGTGGAGTTTGAAAAGGAAAAAAACCCGGATGGTTCCAAGTCTTTGTCTTGCTCTGGTGTAAGGCCTGGGATGCCAGAATTACTTCTAAACCAGGAAACAAAACACAAACACTGTCCTTAAACTGGGCACAAATACACAAACACACCTTAAATCAGGCACAAACAGCCCTTACCACAGACACAGCACCACTGTCCTGACACAGACACAGACACAGCACCACTGTCCTTACCTGCCCAGGTTTTTAGAACAGGAGGGCTCCACAAGTGTGCTGCTTCTGGAGAAGCATTGGAGATGGGACTGGAACAGCAGGAGTGGGAAGCCTGGAATTTGCATTTTGTTAGGGTTTCCTATTTAAGTGAAGGCTCATTTAAAAGTTTGAGGATATTTTATTTGTTTCTTTCAACCTTTAAAAATTAAGATTACAAATTTGGCATGTCTGGCACCTCACTAGTGGAAATAAACCCTCCCAAGGAAGGCAGAGCAGGGAAGGCTCCCTGTTTGGGGAGTGGTGCAGTGCAGGTTCCTGGCTGGGTTTGGAGTTCTGATTTCATACCAAGTGGATGGGCACGGTCCAGGTGGAGCTGATGTCACCTCTGTGCCATCAACTGTCTGGGATTCACGGAATCACTGAGGTTGGAAAAGCCCTCCCAGAGCATCAGATGTGAGCTGTGCCCCAGCCTCACCCTGTGCCCAGCCCAGAGCACTCAGTGCCACCTCCAGTGATTCCTTGGGCACTCCAGGGATGGGCACTGCAAACATCCCTGGGCAGTTCCAATCCCTGAGCCCCCTCTCCATGGGGAAATTCCTGCTCTGTGCCCCCTGAGCCTGCCCTGCCCAGCCTGAGGCCGTTCCCTCTGCTCCTGTCCCTGTCCCCAGAGCCCGACCCCCCGGCTGTCCCCTCCTGGCAGGAGCTGTGCAGAGCCAGCAGGGCCCCTGAGCCTCCTCTGCTCCAGGCTGAGCCCCTGCCCAGCTCCCCCAGCCCTGCTGGGGCTCCAGACCCTGCCCAGCTCCCTCAGGATTCTCCAGACCCTGCCCAGCTCCCTCAGGATTCTCCAGACCCTGCCCAGCTCCATTTCTCTGTTGTGAAGCCCAAATCCCCTCTGATCTCTCCCTGATTTTGGGGCAGCAGTGGGGACACAGCTGCTGCCCCTTGGTCCCACCCCAGCCCTGCTGGGCTGTCAGACAAGATCTGTTATTTTCAATTTTCACCCTTGTTTCAGCCTCCACCTGCAGTGAAAGCACACAGGAGCCTGTTGTCAGCCTGCAGCAAAGAGCAGGAATCATCCCCAGCCAAATGTGCCCTCTCAGGGCAGGTTTGGGTACATCCAGGGCTCTTGGCTCACACTTGTGCCCATTCCCTTCACCCCTGATCCCCTAAGCCAGGGGTCCTTGCTGCCCACTGCCACTCTCAGCCTGGATGAAAGGAATCTGACTTCTGCCATTCTCTTGTCAGCAGGAAATCGCTCCTGAACAGGCATCTTATCCCTCAAAGTGCCTTTTGGGGCTGTGGGGAGGGGGTCACAGGCAGGCACAGCCACAGGCAGTACCAGGGAGGGGGAGGTTTCACCCACGTGTGATCTGATTAGAGATGTCAGATGTTGATACTGGCTGAGGGAAGTCTGATCTTCCAGCATTCCCATAACTGTGGGATTCTGCTTCCTTGGAATTCCCTCAGTGAGCTCCTCCACGTGCTGGAAATCATCCTTCATTTGCCTGCACATGCAAGAGCTCCACTGAAATGTTGGATGATCTCCCTGAACTCCTCAGAACCGTGTCAGGGCTTTGGAGCTTTTCACTCCAAATACATTTTCCACCAGCCTGAAATGCTCCAGGTGTTATTATATTTATATTGTATTCTTATAATTCTGTTATTATACTTTTCTGATACCTTTGTAAATTCAGGGTAGTGCTGCTGTTGCAGAGGTTCCTTGTCCTTTCCCCCCTCCCTCGTGCCACCTTTCAGCCCTGAGCTGTAGGTTTGGGATGTGGGGCTGTGCTGTCAGCAGATGGAGACAGCACAGCAGGCTCTGACAGCTCTCCCTAAAGACCTTGGGTTGATGATTCCCAGAGCTCCTGGGGCTTTTCTGGCTGAGGAAAGCCTCAAATGGGGATGGTTTTTCTTGGCTCTCCTTCCTTGGATGAAATCTGCAGCTGCAGTTGGAGCAGGGCTGATTTCTTCTGAGGGAGCTGAGCAAGGCTGTGAGTTAAAGCAGGGGCAGGGAGAGGTCACAGAATCCTGGGGTGGTTTGGGTGGGAAAGGGCTTTAAAACTCATTCAGTTCCAACCCCTGCCCTGGCAGGGACCCCTCCCCCTGTGCCAGTGTCCAGCCTGGCCTGGGGCACTGCCAGGGCTCCAGGGCAGCCCCAGCTGCTCTGGCAATCCCAGCCCAGCCCCTGCCCACCCTGCCAGGGAACAATTGCTGCCCCAGATCTCATCTAAATCCCTCCTCTCTTGTTTTAAGGCAATCCCCCCTTGTCCTTTGCTGTAAAAAGTTCCTCTCCAGCTTTCTTGCAGACCTTTTATATCTGGAAGTCAAATTNAGCCCCCTCTCCATGGGGAAATTCCTGCTCTGTGCCCCCTGAGCCTGCCCTGCCCAGCCTGAGGCCGTTCCCTCTGCTCCTGTCCCTGTCCCCAGAGCCCGACCCCCCGGCTGTCCCCTCCTGGCAGGAGCTGTGCAGAGCCAGCAGGGCCCCTGAGCCTCCTCTGCTCCAGGCTGAGCCCCTGCCCAGCTCCCCCAGCCCTGCTGGGGCTCCAGACCCTGCCCAGCTCCCTCAGGATTCTCCAGACCCTGCCCAGCTCCCTCAGGATTCTCCAGACCCTGCCCAGCTCCATTTCTCTGTTGTGAAGCCCAAATCCCCTCTGATCTCTCCCTGATTTTGGGGCAGCAGTGGGGACACAGCTGCTGCCCCTTGGTCCCACCCCAGCCCTGCTGGGCTGTCAGACAAGATCTGTTATTTTCAATTTTCACCCTTGTTTCAGCCTCCACCTGCAGTGAAAGCACACAGGAGCCTGTTGTCAGCCTGCAGCAAAGAGCAGGAATCATCCCCAGCCAAATGTGCCCTCTCAGGGCAGGTTTGGGTACATCCAGGGCTCTTGGCTCACACTTGTGCCCATTCCCTTCATCCCTGATCCCCTAAGCCAGGGGTCCTTGCTGCCCACTGCCACTCTCAGCCTGGATGAAAGGAATCTGACTTCTGCCATTCTCTTGTCAGCAGGAAATCGCTCCTGAACAGGCATCTTATCCCTCAAAGTGCCTTTTGGGGCTGTGGGGAGGGGGTCACAGGCAGGCACAGCCACAGGCAGTACCAGGGAGGGGGAGGTTTCACCCACGTGTGATCTGATTAGAGATGTCAGATGTTGATACTGGCTGAGGGAAGTCTGATCTTCCAGCATTCCCATAACTGTGGGATTCTGCTTCCTTGGAATTCCCTCAGTGAGCTCCTCCACGTGCTGGAAATCATCCTTCATTTGCCTGCACATGCAAGAGCTCCACTGAAATGTTGGATGATCTCCCTGAACTCCTCAGAACCGTGTCAGGGCTTTGGAGCTTTTCACTCCAAATACATTTTCCACCAGCCTGAAATGCTCCAGGTGTTATTATATTTATATTGTATTCTTATAATTCTGTTATTATACTTTTCTGATACCTTTGTAAATTCAGGGTAGTGCTGCTGTTGCAGAGGTTCCTTGTCCTTTCCCCCCTCCCTCGTGCCACCTTTCAGCCCTGAGCTGTAGGTTTGGGATGTGGGGCTGTGCTGTCAGCAGATGGAGACAGCACAGCAGGCTCTGACAGCTCTCCCTAAAGACCTTGGGTTGATGATTCCCAGAGCTCCTGGGGCTTTTCTGGCTGAGGAAAGCCTCAAATGGGGATGGTTTTTCTTGGCTCTCCTTCCTTGGATGAAATCTGCAGCTGCAGTTGGAGCAGGGCTGATTTCTTCTGAGGGAGCTGAGCAAGGCTGTGAGTTAAAGCAGGGGCAGGGAGAGGTCACAGAATCCTGGGGTGGTTTGGGTGGGAAAGGGCTTTAAAACTCATTCAGTTCCAACCCCTGCCCTGGCAGGGACCCCTCCCCCTGTGCCAGTGTCCAGCCTGGCCTGGGGCACTGCCAGGGCTCCAGGGCAGCCCCAGCTGCTCTGGCAATCCCAGCCCAGCCCCTGCCCACCCTGCCAGGGAACAATTGCTGCCCCAGATCTCATCTAAATCCCTCCTCTCTTGTTTTAAGGAAATCCCCCCTTGTCCTTTGCTGTAAAAAGTTCCTCTCCAGCTTTCTTGCAGACCTTTTATATCTGGAAGTCAAATTTTGCAGGGACCAGTGAGCCCCTAGAGCAGGCAGACCACAAAAAGAGCCAAGAGCAGCAGGTGAGATATTGATGGTGAGGCTCTGAGTAGGTGTGGATTCCTTTTTCCCAGTTTTCTGATTCCCAGGTGGATCTTTCAGTTGCATTTGGGAGGTGTGGAAGTCCTCACATGTGTAAAGTGAGCACAAGAAGTGTTTTTAGGGAGATAAATGCTTTTTGTGCCCTCAAGATAAGGAAATAATAACCCAGCCATTTCCTGTGTGCTTCACTGAGACAGAATCCACATCAACAGGCTGGAGAAGCAGATCCCAGGGATGCAAAAGCATTTGAAAACTCAAGGGTTTGGTGAAATTTTGCAGCTGAAGAAAGCTAAAAAGCTCAAATTGCTGAACTAATAAGGAAGCAGAGCCCAGACCCGAGGATGTTCCAGAGGAATCACACTTCAGGAAGTGGTTTAGGGGATTTGTAGGAGTTTTTTCCCATATTTGCTGATCAGTGAGATATTGCTGGTCATTCCCACAGAGCCACTATCCCTCATTCCATGTCCTGCAGCTCCTGCTGCCCATGATCTCTGTGCTTTGATGTCAGTGGAGCTTTGCCCAGCTCTGGTGACAGTGGGCACCTGAGCAGAGCTGCCCTCTGCCTTTGGGGGACCACAAATGGCACCTGAAAGCACCAAAAAGGGCAGGGAGAGCAGGTGTGCTGTGCACCCAGACTGCCCAGGGAGGCACTGAAGGAACTGGAATCTGATATTCTGCTCCCCGAGGAGCATCCTGATCCCCCAGGGTGTTTGTAGGAGCCCCAAGGGATGAGTAAACAGAGCTGTTGGGAGGCTTTGGCACACAGCAGGTTAATTCTGGCTCCCCTGAATGCAGCACTTCCACCTCCTAAACCCAGTGCTGATCCCTCAGATGTGTTTTCTCCACCTGAACTTGTAAAAAAAAGACAAAAATAAAGGTGGATTTTCTCACACAGCTTTGCTCACCCCGCTGTCAGGACAACCAACAGCAATTTTTGCCTTTAACTAAAATAAGTAATAGAGTTTTCTTGATGTTTCTGGGCTGCTTCTTGATGGCTGTGGGTTTCTGCCAAAATTCGGGCAGAATTAATGCTGCCTCTGCCAGCAGTTGACTTGTCTGAAAGGAGGGCAGGATAATAGGTGTGAAAATCGTGGGCATTTGGGCATCAGAGTCTGTTCTGAGGGAGTGCAGGGAGAACACGTTTCTCACAGTGCTTGTGAAGTCATTCCCACCTCGATGATCCCTGCAAGTGAGGGGGGATCTGCTGGGTGATTTCGGAGGAGCTCACCTGGAGTGTCCTTAAGTGTTGTAGTTAGAGCTGAAAATGGGTGAATCCAGGGGTTTCCTTTAGGGAGAGGCAAAAGAAGCTGGGAAAGGAATTTGTAGTGTGGCCCTGAAGAAAGGATAAAATCCCTAAACCCTCAGCAAAAATGCTTCAGGGGAATCCTGGTTTTTTTCTTAGTGGGGAATAAATTCTCAATAACCTTGAGAAGGGAGCAGGGGGGCTGCAGGTGAGGGAAGGCTTGGGTCTGGGGTTTGTGACCCTGAGGCTGCCACCCCTCGGGTGGCTCTGCAGCATCTCGGGGGTCTCTGACTTGGCTCTGCACCCCACTGCCACCCCACTGCCACCCCACGGCCACCCCATGGCAACCCCACTGCCACCCCATGGCTGTGCCACTGCCACCCCACTGCCACCCCACAGCCACCCCACAGCCACCCCATGGCTGTCCCACTGCCACCCCACTGCCACCCCATGGCCACCCCATTACTGTCCCATTTCCCCCTTCAGCCGAGCTGGGAGGGAGTGCTCCTGTCCCTGGTGTCACCCGTGTCCCTGGTGTCACCTGTGTCCCTGGGGTCACTGCCAACCTGTGGGAGTGCTCCTGGCAGTCCCTGGTGACCCCAGGCTGGGGCTGCCTGTGAGCAGGAGCTGGGATAAACCCTTGGGGACTGCAGGAACAGCAGAGGGCACAGCTGGGCTGAGGAGGTGTGGGGATTCCAGGGGGATTCACACGGGAGTGACTGCCAGGGACTTCAGATCCTTGTGGGATGGAGAGAGGAAAATCCATGGGGGGAAAGGAAATGGGAAGGGATGGCTTGGGAAGGGAGGAGGTGCTGCTTTCTGTGCCTGAGCTCAGAGAGTGTTGGTGTGCCTGTGCCCTGGTGTGCTGTGCTGGTAAGGACTGTGGTGCTGTGTCTGTGTCTGTGTCAGGACTGTGGTGCTGTGTCTGTGTCTGTGTCTGGGTCAGGACAGTGGTGCTGTGTCTGTGGTAAGGGCTGTTTGTGCCTGATTTAAGGTGTGTTTGTGTATTTGTGCCCAGTTTAAGGACAGTGTTTGTGTTTCCTGCCTGATTTCAGGACACTACTCCCTGCCTGATTTAAGGACTGTTTGTGCTCGACTTAAGGGGTGTGTGCTTCTTTTAAGGGGTTGTTTGTGGCCAGTTTAAGGCTCTGTGTGCCCGGTTTAAGGGGTGTGTGCCCAGTTTAAGGCTCTGTGTGCCCAGTATAAGCCTGTCTGTGCCCAGTATAAGCCTGTCTGTGCCCGGTTTAAGCCTGTCTGTGCCTAGTTTAGCCTGTCTGTGTGTGGTTTAGCCTGTCCAGCCCTGTTCAAGGCTGTCCCTGCTCTGCCCACAGCTGTTCCAGAGGCCCAGTGCTCTGGCTGTGCAGCAGCTGACGGCCGCCCAGCAGCAGCAGTATGCCCTGGCCGCCGCCCACCAGCCCCACATAGGTGAGTCTGCCTGGCCTGGCCTGGCCTGGCCTGGCCTGGCCTGGCCTGCCCCTGCCCCTGCCCCTGCCCCTGCCCCTGCCCCTGCCCCTGCCNCCTATCCATATCCCTATCCCTGTGCCCAGCCCCTGCCCCTGTCCCTGTCCCTCTCCCTGCCCTGCCCCAGCCCACAGGGAGCTCAGGGGAGCAGCCCTGCCAGGGTGTAAATGGGTTTTACAGATGGTGTCAGTGCCTGGGCAGAGTGCATTGTTAAAGATTTGCTCCTGACTGTCCCTTGCACTCTGGAGAAGCCTTTTAGAGGGGATCCATCAGCAGGACTGACACTCCCCCTCCTGAGGGTGCTGGTCAGTCAGGAGAGGCTTTGGAAGTCTCTGAGTAAGGCATAAGTCAGGGTGACAGCACAGTGAAGGGAGCAGAAATGCACAATTTAATATCAGCTGAATGTGCTGCCTGGGGTATTATAAGTAAAAAGTGTAATTTATGCAAACACATGACTGATATTAATAAAAATTATTCATAAAATATATTTATTAACTGGGAATAAAGCACTTAATATCATGAAAACCAGGAAAACTATGGAAGGGCTATTCCTGGGTGATTAAACTTTAAGTGTTTTTAGCACAATAAGCAATTTGTGGTAGTTCTCCCTGCCCCAGCCCCCAATATAAACGTGTTGGGCTCTCCCAGCTCTGTGCTGTGCCCCTGTGTGCTCAGTGGAGTTCAGGATTGACATTACTCACCTTTTAATTTCCTGCCCTGCCACCCCTCTCCCACCCACCTGGGCTCTCTCTGCTGACTGAAGGATGCTTTTCCACTGCCCAGCTGGATCCTGGGGGGCATGCAGCTGGGAACGGGGTGCTTTGGCTCCTGATTTACTCCCTGTAGGAAATACAGAGTTGTGGCAAGCTCCAGCCTCCTGAGCAGGCTCTGTCTGCCCTGCAGAGGCACCTGAGCTGTTGGGTGTAAAGGATTGCACCTCTTAAGGAGCACTGAATCCTTCAAATTGTTTTTTTTTAATGCCACATCTCTCCTCTGCCCATCAGCACTCGCTGCTTGTTCCCTCCCTATAGAAAACCACCTGTAAAAAGCTTAAAAGCACAAAACCAGCCTGGGTTTGGTGCTGCCCAGGCAGCAGCAGGGGGTTTGGTGGGGCTGCAGCCCCGTTGGGGTTGTTTTTACTGACAGGAATGTTTTCAGCAGGTTTAGCTCCCGCTGCCTTCGTTCCCAACCCCTACATCATCAGCGCGGCGCCTCCGGGGACGGATCCCTACGCGGCAGGACTGGCAGCAGCTGCCACCTTAGGTGAGGAATTCCAGCCCTCCCTGCATCCCTGACCAGGTTAGGTGAGGAATTCCAGCCCTCCCTGCGTTCCCGACCATTCCCTGCTCCAGGACTGCTCTGCCTCTGTGCAAGGCAGACATCAGCACATCAGCATTTCTAGGTGGGGAGAACTGATATTGTGGGGTGGCTGTGGGTAAAGCCAGAACTTGTCATTGAAACTGGAGCTGAAATGGGATAATTTCTGTGTAATGTGTGCTGTGGGCTCAGGCTCCCAGAGCACATGGGAAGGGAACTGCTCACAGCCACAAACACTGCTCCACTTTTGGGGTGTTCTGGTGGCTGACAGTAGCAAGGAAAACCTCTGAAAACAGATGTAGTAGGAAAGGCTGGAAAGTTGCAGGATGTGTTTCCTGCCAGGGAAGTTGTCTCTCCTTTCTGTTCAGCTCGTGGTGCATCCTGCAAAGGAGCTCTTCCCTGAAATTCTGTTGGGAATTTCCACTTCCTGGGAGGTGAGCACATCCCTGTGTGCTGGGGCTCCTGCTGGGAGCGTGCCCTTTGCCAGATGGCAGCAGAGATGGAGCCTCTGCTCTTCTGCAGGCTCCACTCCCAGATTCCTGGCAGCTGCCAGAGCCAGGACTGGTGACTGTGGAGGTGCCAGCTCTGAGCCACAGCCCAGGCACTGGGGGGGCTTCTGCTGGGGGGGCAGCAAAGGTCCTGCCCAGCACCAGGGACAAGGCAGGGCCTGCTTTTAGGAGAGGATTGTTAAGGAAAAATGTGCTTTTGGGAGAGGATTTTTAAGGAAGAATGTGCTTTTGGGAGAGGATTTTTGAGGAAGAATGTGCTTTGAAGGGGATTGGATTTTTAAAGGAAGAGTGTGCTTTTAGAGGAATATTTTTAAAGGAAGAGTGTGCTTTTAGAGGGGTATTTTTAAAGGAAAAACGTGCTTCTAGAAGAGGTGTTTTAAGGGAGAATGTGCTTTTAGGAGAGGATTTTTAAGGGAGAATGTGCTTCTAGAAGAGGTGTTTTAAGGGAGAATGTGCTTTTAGGAGAGGATTTTTAAAGGAAGAAGGTGCTTTTAGAGGAGCATTTTTCCAACCCTGGCTTTCCTGAGCAAGGCAGAGGGAATGTTCTGTGCTGCAGATGAATGCTGCTCTCCTTGCAGTGGGGATGTCTGGGGAGGCTCTGCTGACACCACCCTGCACTTCCAGCCTGTGTCCTCACTTCAGGCCTCTCTTCTTGGGTGGCTTGTCCCAAATCCCCCCAGGGCCCTGGGCTGTGAGTGGATGTGACACTCTGTGCTTTGGGACCCAGCTTTGGTCCAGTCTTACCCAGCCCCTGCTGAGCTTGAAGCTCTGAGGCAGGAGTTCAGTGGGTCATGCAGATGTCTGGAAAGAATTGAATTATAATCTGGAATTACAATCTGGGCTTTGGCCTGGGCTCTGTGTGTGTGTACAGTGCCATGGGCAGGATGGTGTTGGCACAGAGCCCAGGGCAGCAGCACCACGAGGACTTCTGTGCAGCTCCAGCCCTGCCGACCCCTGGGCTGTGCCTGGAGCAGGGAGGGAGGGAGCTGAGCTGCTCCTGGCCAGTGCCAGAGGCAGGGCAGGGCAGGGCAGGAGGAGGTGCCAGATGTTGGCAGCCCCAGCTGCAGGCAGAGCAGGAGGTCTGGGGGTGATTCCTGCACAGAGGCTCCTGCTTGGCCCCTCTGCACCACCCAGGCCTGCAGAGAGAGCTCTGTGCTCAGGAGCAGCAGGCCAGCAGCTGGATTGCACAGACAGACACACTGCCAGGAAACACCAAGTGTTAGCCACAGGTGTTTTTAGTTTTCTCAGCTCTACTGAAGCTGCAGCTGCCTGAGCTTTTGCAACCTGTGACCAGGAGAAAGCTCCATCTAGGCTGTGCTTAACTTAGGTTTTAGACATTTGAACTGGAAATAGGGATACCTAAAACATCCCAAAATTTGGTATCAAGGCCTCTGCTTGAATAATTCTAAATGTATGACTCTTTAAAAGAAACAAAACAATGTGTAATGTGCTGGGTGTATTTATAGTGTTACACCACTGAGAAATCAGAGTTATTTTAACCTTCTCATCAGGCTTTGGACCCTAGAAATGACAATATAAACTTCATGTTGTTGTTTATTTCAGAAAAGGAGCTTTTCTGTCTAGGCCTGAGCAGTTTTGAGAAGCCTTTTTTCTGTCATGACTGAGAGCAGCACAGGAGGGACATGGCACAATTTAAATGTTTATGTAAAGCCAAAAAGCCTCCTTGATATGCCTGGGAGTGTTAAATTGGGAGGACTTGGAGAAGCTTCTGAGATGGAAGAAATGAGTTTGGAGTTACTGAGAGTTTATTGCTCACAGTTACTCTCAGAGCAGGGAGGAAACTTTGGTGTGTGTTTTATGGCAGAGATAATCTGTCAATTAAAGTTCTGCCATTATGGCAGGTTTGTCATGACTGTGAGACTGGCAGCTCTGGGATAATGTTCTTCTCTTCCCAACAATAGCAGCATTTTAAAGAACAAATTTGAATGCAGAGGGAAGAACTTCCTAGAAAAAGCCTCATTTAGATTTTAAACTGTGGGGAAGATACTGCTGCCTTTGAATTGCCTCCCATCATTTGAGAAAGATGTCACTCAAAAATCTGAACACTTGTCTTTTTTAAGGCCAGTTGGGAAACGATTCCCTCTGGGGTGGAATGTTCCAGGTGGAAAAGTGCTCCTGTTCTTTGTGGAGAGGGGGGTGAATGCTGGGGTGAGCTGGGTACAGGAGAAGCTCCCCCAGCAGGGCTGGGATTTTCAGCCTTGGGTGGTGGGAAACGATTCCCTCTGAGGTGAGGTGTTCAAAGTAGGCACATCCTGCTCTTTGGGGAGAGGGGGCTGAATGCTGGGGTGAGCTGGGTACAGGAGGAGCAGAGGCTCCCCCAGCAGGGCTGGGATGTTTCAGCCTCAGAGAAAATGCTCAGGCCCTCAGTGCTGAGCTGGGGCAGGGCTGGGGCTGTGCCCACACCTGGCAGCTCNGCTGGGGTGAGCTGGGTACAGGAGAAGCTCCCCCAGCAGGGCTGGGATTTTCAGCCTTGGGTGGTGGGAAACGATTCCCTCTGAGGTGAGGTGTTCAAAGTAGGCACATCCTGCTCTTTGGGGAGAGGGGGCTGAATGCTGGGGTGAGCTGGGTACAGGAGGAGCAGAGGCTCCCCCAGCAGGGCTGGGATGTTTCAGCCTCAGAGAAAATGCTCAGGCCCTCAGTGCTGAGCTGGGGCAGGGCTGGGGCTGTGCCCACACCTGGCAGCTCTGGGGTGGGAGCAGCTGCAGCTGCAGTGAGCCAGCAGTGCCAGCTGTGGATTAGCAGCAGCTGCAGTGAGCCAGCAGTTCCAGCTGTGGGGTGGGAGCAGCAGCAGTGCCCCAGCAGTGCCAGCTGTGGGGTGGGAGCAGCTGCAGCTGCAGGGCCCCAGCAGTGCCAGCTGTGGATTGGGAGCAGCTGCAGGGCCCCAGCAGTGCCAGCTCTGGGATTGAGGAGCAGCTGCAGTGCCCCAGCAGTGCCAGCTGTGGATTGGAGAGCAGCTGCAGCTGCAGTGCCCCAGCAGTGCCAGCTGTGGATTGGGGAGCAGCTGCAGTGCCCCAGCAGTGCCAGCTGTGGGGTGGGAGCAGCTGCAGCTGCAGTGCCCCAGCAGTGCCAGCTGTGGGGTGGGAGCAGCTGCAGGGCCCAGTTGGGGGCAGCCCCTCCCAGCTCAGTTTCTCACTGCCATCCCTAAAAGGCAGCACTCCATGGGTGCCTTGTGGGGAATTCTGAAGGATCACCCCCCAGCCCCTGGGGATTGCTGGGTGCTGATTGCAGCCCCTCTCTGAGCCCCCCGAGGCTCTCAGAGCCAGTCCCTGCTCCTCACCCTGCTGTCCTGCTCCCCTCCCAGGCTGAGCTGGGAGCACAGAGCCCTTCTGAGGGTGCTCCCAGCTGCATTTGCTGATGTTCCTGGAAGGAGCAGCCTGGGCCCAGGGCTGAGTGTGAACACAGCACGGGCAGGGTTTGCTTCCAGAGGTGTTGCAATGTCCTGCTTGTCCCAGGAGTGCAGAGGCAGGTGCAGCATCCCCTGGGGGGAGGCAGCAGCTCTGGGGGCTGCAGGGCTCTGGCAGTGATGCCACACTTGCCCTCACTGAGAACTCTGTTCAATAATGAGCCTCTCTCTCCTGTGCTGGAGCAGCTGAGCCAGACTCGCAGCCCTTTTAAGCCCAGCTGCCTGCAAACTTCAAAGCTTTTGTGTCTCCTCTGCTCTTAAACACCCAAGGCTTTGGCAGCAACCTCTGACTAGGAGGAAAACCCAGCCAGGCTGTGCTTGGTTGATAATTAGAGCTGAGACTAAACCATCCCAGAGAGATGCCCAAATTTTGCCCAGATAAAGGGGATTGCAGCAGCTTCCAGCAGCCTGAGGGCAAATGCAGGTTAATGACTTGCACTAAAGGGAGCAATTGCAGCTCTTTCCCTGTTGGGTGCAGGAGAACCCCGGGAGCTGGGGTCTGATGTGCCTTCAGTGATTATAAACAGGTTAAAATCACTCACTGCTTACCTGTCAGTGCCTGCTGAGGCACCACAGGCATCACCTTCGGGGCACTGATTCATTTGCTGCAGGGTTTTTTCCATTTCAGCTAGCACTGCTCATGAATTTCCAGGTTGGAAGGTAAGAGATGAGTGGTTGCTGCTCCAGAGCTGAGTAGGAGAAGCAAATCAACCTCTCTGATTCTGTAAATCCAGCAAGGATGAGCTTTGGGGTGAGATCCAAATCCAGGTGTTCAGCACTGCTCAAAATTAGCCAGCCCCTCCCTGCTGTGCACAGAGCTGGGCACCTAAAACCTAAATTTGGGGAAAGCATTTTAGTTAAAACCAGAATAACATAAGGAGAGTGACTCTTACATGTTTGAAAGATGAATTTAATATTTGGCACAAAGCAAGGAATGAGTATCCTGAAGTGTGGATGTGGGAGCAGGAGCTCATCCAGGTCCTTGGCATTCTGCAGGAATTCACTTCAGCCTGTTACTGTAAAAAAAAATCAAGAAGAAAGGAACAAAAACCAGAAGGAAGAGGGACTTCCAGGCTTTTCCCTCTTTGTCACAGCCAGGCTAGCACTGAACACTCAGCTCTGTGTTTGCACCTCCCTTTTTATGTCAGCCCTCATTTTCCATGGAATCACAGACTTGGGCAGAACCCAAGTGCTGAGTGTCTCTCTTTAAAAATAAATCCCTGTTTTTACTCCAGACATGACCAAGATTCTCTAAAGCTTTGTTTATTCCAGTGTCACACCTGTCCTGGCTCTGCCTGAGTTATTCCCACTGTGGGGAAGGAGCCCTTGGAACAGGGGCTGTATTTGGGAATCAAAGGGAACACTTCTGCTTTCCTGCTGACCTTTCCTAAAGATATCAAGCAGTCATATTAAAAATATTATTGGGTTAATATCCGTGTTTTTTGTTGGGAAGGGCTCCTCCCTCCAGCACTGAGAGCTTCCTCAGCGTTATTCCAACTGGGATTATTTAAGGAGAGAGGCTGCCACTCTGCTCTCTCCAAATTCCTGTGCTGTCCTGAGTCCTGATAAACACAAGGAATCTTCAAAAGAGAGGCTTTTTCTGCTGCTCTCCAAGATTATTATTATTATTAATTCTAAATCTCTTTGAGGAGGGCATGTGGAGTTTGAGGTGGGAATGTGGGAAGGGACAGGATCATGCAGCCTCTTTTAGGGAGATTTGCAAATGCAAAGCAGGGCTGGAAAAAGAACATTTTAACACTTGTGATCTGATGCACTCCAGCTGTGGAGAGGGTTTGGTGCTGTAGTGAGGAGCTGGAGGTGGATGGCAGTGAGCAGCGAATGTCAGCTGGGGTGTGAACTTCATCTCTGCTTCAAACAAGGTTCCTCTCTTTGGGCTGGAGATTTCTGCTCCTTCCCTGTAAAACCAGGGCACACCAATAAAAACCTGGACTCGCTGCTGGCAGGGTTTGACCTCCTGCAGTGATGAAATTCCAGCTCTCACTTGAAGCTGCATGCCGTGTGTGACACAGACACCAAATCTGTGTGTGCAGGGGCTTCCACACAGACCCCACTAAAGCAGTCACACCACAGGTGTGTTTGGGGTGCTGGTGCCCCTGCCCCCAGAGCTCACCGTGCCCCTGCTGTGTTCCAGGCCCAGCTGTGGTCCCTCACCAGTACTATGGAGTCACTCCCTGGGGCGTGTACCCCGCCAGCCTCTTCCAGCAGCAAGCGGCCGCCGCCGCCGCCGCCACCAACTCGGCCAGCCAGCAGAGCACGCAGCAGACACAGCAGGGCCAGCAGCAGGTAAGGCTGGGCCAGCAGCAGACACAGCAGGGCCAGCAGCAGGTAAGGCTGGGCCAGCAGCAGGCACAGCAGGGCCAGCAGCAGGTAAGGCTGGGCCAGCAGCAGCTCAGGGGGCACCTGGCCTTTGGAGAGGGAATGTCCTGGGCTGGGAATGACCCCCAGGGATCCTGGATTGCAGCCCCTGGCTCTGCACAGACCCCCCAGCAAGGCCACCCTGAGTGTCCCTGGGAGCGCTGCCCAAACTCTGGCAGCCTCAGGGCTGTGCCCGTGCCTAGCCCATGCCCTTGCCCATTCCCATGCCCATTTCTGTGCCCATTCCCATGCCCATTCCTATGCCCATTCCTGTGCCCATTCCCATGCCCATTCCCATACCCATTCCTGTGCCCATGTCCATGCCCATTCCCATGCCCATTCCCATTTTCATGTCCATTTCCATTCCTGTGCCCATTCCCGTGTTCATGCCCATGCCCATTCCCATTCCCATGCCTGTTCCTGTGCCCATGTCCGTGCCCATGTCCATTTCCATGCCCATGCCCACTCCATGCCCATTTCTGTGCCCATGTCCATGCCCATTCCCAATCCCATGCCCATTCCCGTGCCCATTCCCATGCCAATTTTGTGCCCATGCCTGTGTCCATTCCCATTCCCTCTGGGGCAGATCCCTCAGGGAGTCCCTTCCCAGGAAGGCTGGGGGCAGTGAGGGGTTGCCCTGGAGTGGGGTCACCGTGCCTGGTGGTGTTATGGAAAGCCTGGATGTGTCACTTTGTCCCTCACTGCCGTGCTCGGGGTGACCAGGGGCTCTCAGGTCTAGCTTGGACTTGGTGATCCCAAAGGTTTTTTCCAGCCCAGCTGGTTCTGTGTAGAGCCCAACCTGACACAGATCCAGCCAATCAAAACCCCCATTTTGTCCATGGCTGATCCTGACCTCTGAGTAGTTCTACATGAGGAGAAAACCCTTTGGCCTCTGCTGAGGCAAAGGGACAAGAGCCATCTGTACATTTGTGATTTGGTTTATCTATTTTGCACATGTGGAGAGTGGCACATGAACGTGGCTGGTGGGGAAGTGCTGAGTGTCAGTGCTTTGGAAAACACCAGTGCATCAGGCTGGCATGGCCTGGGCTGTGCAGCAGCAAACCTGTGGTGCTGGTGGTGTGTGAGGGGGAGTTGTCAGGAGCCAGAGCTGGGCTTCAGTCCCCTCAGCAGCTCTGCTGTCTGGTCCTTGGGTGATGGAGGTGGCAGAACAAAGAGCAACTGGCAGCTGAATTTTTCAGCTCAGAAGCTGAAAACCCTTTGAAAACCAAACCCCAGTGTCAGGAGGTGTTCCAAGGCCTTTACAGCTGCAGAAGGCATGAGCTGAGAGAGCTTCTGCAAAGGCTCAGGCTATTAAAATAAAATATCTCAGTGCCAGTGGCCTTTATGGGATGTTTCATTACTTTTATGGCTGTGGAGCAGGCAGGAGAGGGTCGGGAGCAGGGCCTGGAATGCAGCCCTTGCTCCGTGAGGGGCTGCACCAGGGGGTGCCTGCATTAAAGGTGCTGAGGCAGAGCCTTTGGGAACCTGGAGCTCTGAGTGTGGACACTTGATTTGTCACCCTTGTGACATCTTGCTAGAGCATAAATAAACCCCACCAGCATTCCAGTGCTGCAGCCTGTGCCCCTGGAATCCCTGGCTCCCCAAGATTCCCTGGGCTGGAGGGTTCCTGGGCAGGCTTGGGGGGCTTGGGATCCTCCCCAGCCTCTCCTGCACAAAGGCAGTTTGGGCTCTTAGCAGCCCCAGCAGGTAACCCCACAGTGTCCCCTTTGCTGCAGGATGTGCTGAGGACAGGGGGATGGCTCCTGAAATCAGCTGGGCCTGCAGACTCCTGCACAGCTCTGACAAACCAAGCCTGTCCCAGGTGATTGCAGGAAAGGCCACTCTGCCACTGTCCCTTCTGAGGGACTGCCACCACAGCAGCTCATCCATACAGACCCCTCTGTGGGCTCTGTGGTCATGGTTTCCTGGGATTTAGGTCTTGTGTCACCAGGTTTCTGCTCTCTACAGGGGCTGGTGGTGCCCAGGTCACCTCCTGTCACCTCCCCAGCTCCTGGATTGGCCTTTGTCAGGTTTCTGCTCAGGAGGGCTTCGAGTGGGGCTGTGCTACCAGGGACCAAATGTTAGCTGGGGTGCCTTGTACACACTCCTGACAGAGGATGGCTGTTGGGTGGGATCAGGGAATTAGAAAGGTTGGAGAAGCTCTAGAGATCATCAAGTCCAAGCATTAACCCAGCACTGACCCCTGTTCCAGGCACCTCATCGTGTGTGTTTTGAGCCCTTCAGGGGTGGGGACTCTGCCACTGCCCTGGGCAGTTGCAAAGCCTCACCACCCTTCCAGTGAAGGAATTTTCCCTGGTGTCCCCCCTGAGCCTGCCCAGCCCAGCCTGAGGCCTCTCCCCATGTCCCTGTCCCCAGAGCCTGACCCCCTTGGCTGTCCCCTCCTGGCAGGAGCTGTGCAGAGCCAGCAGGGCCCCTGAGCCTCCTCTGCTCCAGGCTGAGCCCCTGCCCAGCTCCCCCAGCCCTGCTGGGGCTCCAGACCCTGCCCAGCTCCATTCCCTGCCCTGGACTCGCTCCAGCCCCTCCAGGTCCTTTTTGAATGTGAGGAAAAGTGAATTAAGAGTAAAGCAGAGAAGGTTCCCCCGCCCAAGTGCAGCTCCTGCCTGGTGACAGTGGCTCTCTCCTGCATCCCAGAATAACCCAGTGCTGTTCCTGTCTCTCCAGGTGCTCCGTGGAGGGGCCAGCCAGCGTCCCCTGACTCCCAACCAGAACCAGCAGGGCCAGCAGACAGATCCTCTGGTGGCCGCCGCCGCCGTCAACTCGGCACTGGCCTTTGGCCAGGGGCTGGCAGCAGGAATGCCAGGTACAGGGGGAGCCTGGCAGGGGCACCTGCCTGGCAGCAGCACTGCCTCTGGGAGGGGCTGGGGTCCCAAGGGTTAACCCAGCTCTGGGGGCTCACAGGTGGCAGCAGTGCTGTGGGCACTGTGCCCCAGCATTGATGAATTGATGGCTCCTGTGGAAAATCGCCTCCTGCATTTTCTGGGGCTCGTTCGAGCTTGTGGGGGTTGCATTTTAAACCTCAGAGGTTTCTTTTCTTAGTCCAGTTCATTCATCTCTGCTCTCTATCCCTGCCAGGTGCTTGACTTAACAGGGGCTGCCTTCCACGATTGCTCTTCCAAGAGGCTTAAAAACAGGGAAAGAAAGGGGATAAAAGGGAGCAGGCTTTAGTTCTCATTTCTGGCTCTTCATTCCTACAGCAGGAGCTGCTGCAGGAATTCTGACTCTGATCCCTGAGACTTTGGGGTAAAATACTGCTGAAATGCAGTTATTCAGAATATTATTGTGATGGCAAAGGACAAACCTGAGTTCATTAGAATAATGTGCAGATATTTCCTGCTGGTCAAATGTAAGGAAAAAAGGATTATTTGGGTTTCAGGCTTCCTTGCTGGCAGTATGGTTGTTAATGGCTTTTTTTTTTATTTTTTAAGAAGAATGTTGCAGGATTAAGTTACAAAGTGAACTGTGCAGATTTCCTTTAATCTCTGTTATTTGGGTTGTATTTGCAAAGCAAACACACACATATATACAATTATAGATACATGTTTGAACCTGTATTTGCAAAGCAGATATTCACAGGGAACATTCTCTTAGTGACCCCCCACCTTAGAGAGTCATGCATTTAATTTTTGTTTTCATTTACTGTAGAGTTCTGTAATGAGGTGCCTAAATCACTGTATTCTGTCAGTCTGCTGCTGTGTGTATCCCCAGCATTTATGAGTTTATTTACATGCATTAAAGAACATTTTATGGTACCAGCCTTCCAAAATACAGACGTGGAAGTTCCCTGTGGGGGCACCCTGGCAGCCCCAGCTCTGTGCAATCCCAGCACACATTGTACTCACCCTGGAGCAGAAATGGTGTTTTGTATTTTAAGCCCTTTTTTAGCTGAATTTACAGTGGTGCCAGTGTAATATAAAAGATTCAGGGTGTAGGTCTTTTCTCCCAGAAACTCTTAGTGTCAAATCACGGACATCCTTGGGAAAAGCAGAGCTCTTCTTGCTGCTTTTTCTTTTCCATTCAGCTTTTGCTTTAAAAACCCTCTTGCACTGCACTCAGGTGGATGTGAGTGATGTGTTTGTCACCTGCCCTGTGCCCTGCCCTTGCCTCTGCAGGGTACCCAGTGCTGGCTCCTGCTGCTTACTACGACCAGACCGGCGCGCTCGTGGTCAACGCCGGCGCCAGGAACGGCCTGGGGGCCCCCGTGCGCCTGGTGGCCCCAGCCCCTGTCATCATCAGCTCCTCTGCAGCACAGGCAGGTGAGTGCTGGCCCCTCCTGGTGAGGTGGCTGAGTGCTGGCCCAATGGCTCAGGCAGGTGAGTCCTGGCCCAGTGGCTCAGGCAGGTGAATGCTGGCCCCTCCTGCTCAGGCAGGTGAGTGCTGGCCCCTCCTGCTCAGGCAGGTGAGTCCTGTCCTTCCCTGGCTCAGGCAGGTGAATGCTGGCCCCTCCTGCTCAGGCAGGTGAGTCCTGGCCCTCCCTGCTCAGGCAGGTGAATGCTGTCCCTCCTGCTCAGACAGGTGAGTCCTGTCCCCCCAGGTGCCTGCTGTGTCCCCAGTGTCCCCACCCTCCATGCTCTGCTGGCAGTGATGACAAACTTGCCCTCACTGAGATCCATCCAGGGGTCGTTGTTGAGAAACGTTCTCTGTGCTCAACTCGGGCTGAGCCTGTGGAGCAGGGGAGGAGCAGCACCTGGGAAGGTTCTGGGCTTTCATGGCAGGGGTTCCATTTGTGCCCTGGCCCCAGCATTCCCACCTGCTGGAGCTGCAGAATCCTCAGGACCTGAGGGAGAGCTCAGAGCCCTGGCAGGGCCTGGAGGGCTGGAGGGGCAGGAGCCAGGGAATGGCTCCCACTGGGAAAGGGGAGATTTGGGTGAGATACTGGGAAGGAATGGTGGAGGCTGGGCAGGGAGGGGCTGGGCTGGAATTGCCAGAGCAGCTGGGGCTGCCCTGGAGCCCTGGCAGTGCCCCAGGCCAGGCTGGACAGGGACAGTGGGAGGGGTTCCTGGGGTGGAACAGGATGAGTTTTGGGGTTCCTTCCAACCCAAACCGTTCCATGTTTTGTGCTTTATGATATCACTGTGCCTAAAATGGCCTTTGCCACCAGTTGCTTTGGCATTTATTTGGGTTTCTTGGGAGTTAAGGCTCATAAGAGGATTTTTCAGCCAGGATCTGTTGGTGTGAGCAGCCTCTGCCAGCACTGGGCTCAGATTATGAAATGGGCCTTTTAATTGTTTTCTCGTAGCTCTTGTTTATTTTGCTTTTTCTTTAACTTTGGAACTGGCTGAAAATCAAATGTCCTCGAGTTTGATGTTCTTGGCACTGCAGGTTCGTGTTTCACATGCTGAAGGATCATTTCAATGACTTCAAAACTTGGGTTTCTTAATTGACCCTTGTGAGTGGGGCTGCACTGGTGGGACTCCTGGATCTTTGGAGAAAGAACCATTGCTGGGTTTGATGTGTGCAGCTCCAACAGCACGAGAGCAGCAGGAGCAGCTGGGCATGGCTGGGGGCAGCTCAGCTGGAAACCCACAGATTCACGCAGAGTTTGATCCTGAAAGAAAGAAACCTTTAGCAATTCAAAACGACCTGCTACGTTTTAGCTTCCACAAGTGGGATGCAAATGGATTTTCTCCGTGCTGTTCAGTCTTTTCCAATTCTCCCCTTTGTGTCCCGCAGCGGTGGCGGCGGCCGCGGCGTCGGCCAACGGAGCAGCGGGGGGGCTGGCCGGGACCACCAACGGCCCCTTCCGACCCCTGGGCACGCAGCA
>VXBS01009279.1:109177-120654 GCA_013400255.1 Sitta europaea | reverse complement strand
CCCCGCGCCCCCCGGGCGGTGCCGGGCAGGGTGGCGGCCGTGGGGAGGGGGCTGCGGGCAGCCGCCGTTTGAAGGTCGTAGGGAAACGCGCCTTCAAAATCCCCCCGAGGGGCGGAGAGGGAGGAACCCCCCGCTGCAGGAACTTGCCCCCCATCCTTGCCCTCTGCCTCCCCTCCCCTGCTGCACCCCCAGCCCCTGCTGGGGCGGGGGGCGGCGGGCGCAGCCCGGGCTGCGCAGGCAGCGCCCGCTTTTCCCCTTCCGTGTGGCCGGAGGAGGAGGGGCTGGGGGTCCTCGTGGCGCTTCCAAAACTGCTGCTCCCCGCTGCCAGCTCCGCCCGGGAGAAGGTCCGTGGGATCCCGGGGACCCCGGGAACCGCCCTGCCGCTCCTGCTCCCTGCCCCGAGCCGGGCGTTGGACTTCTGGGGGACTGGGGCGCTGCTTTCTGGGGGATGCTCTCCGGGAGGGAGCCAGAGGACGCTTTTTCCTCCCAGCCCTGGAGCAGCGGGAGAGGGCGGTGGGGAGGAAGACTGCTGCCCCTCCTCCTCCTCCTCTCTTTAGGAGGGGAGGAAGCCCCAGGGCCTGGCTGCTGCATTGGATCACCCAGAGCTCATCTCCCTCCTCCCCGGGGTCTGGTTTGGGGGTGCCCCAGGCTGGCTCCCCCATTTCTGCACGAGGGGCGTTCTCCCGGCGCTGCCAGCAGCAGCTCAGCCCCTCTGGAACAGAGACACAACTTCAGAGGGGACCTGAGACTCCTCCAGCGCCTCTGGCCAATCTGCACGGCCGCTGGATCCAAGGATCCAACATTCCCTGTGCCCTGGGGCTCCGGGGGTCTCTGCTCCGCTGGGAGCTGCCCTCCGTGCCGGGCGGTGCTGAGGTGAGCGTGGCTGTGCCGCTGTCCCCAGCACCCCTGGCAGTCTGGGGGCGGCTCTGGGAGCGCTCACCCTCCCCGGATGAGCTTTTCCCCTTCCCCTGCTGGGGAATTGCAGTCGCTGGTTGCGGGGTGAGGCTGTCGGCGCTTCCTGAGGGGGTTTGGGCCGATCGGGAGAGGCTGTTCCGTGCGGGCTGGAGGTGATGGGCCGTGGGACGCTCCCCAGGGCTGGAGGAGCCGCTGCCTCCGCCCGGGTGGGATCAAGGCCTCTCCTCTCCCCCTCGCAGCTTTTCAAGCCCTCGCTCTCCGTGGACAGGCTCAGCTCGGGTCACCGGGAGGGAAGCAGCGACTTTGGCACAGCTCCGGCACATCCACGCCGGTGGGATGGGGATGGATTTGGGCGTTCCTGTCCCCCCGGTGCCGGATCCCGGGCCCTGCCAGGGGACCTTTCCCTGGAGCAGCACCCGGAGCGCTCCTGGCTGCTCTGAGGAGCCTGCTGAGCGACCCCAGCCCCGCCGGCTCCGCGCTCTGGGACGAGTCCCTGTGCCCGTCCCGGGAGCGCAGCGGGACAGGGACAGGGACAGGGACAGGGACAGGGCCTGGCCGGAGCAGCTGCGGCCCCTCCCGGGACTCGATGCCTGCCTTTGATCTCCTGCTGTCCCTGACCCCTCTCGGGCTGGGGAAGCTGGGACGGATCCCCTCGGGATCAGTCCCTGTAACCCTTCGTGTGCCGGCATGGGAGAGCTGGGGGACAGGGGCTGCTTCTCCTGGTGGGACCCTTCCCTGGCAGAGGGGCTTCCCCAGCAGTGCCCGGGCAGGCTCGGGTTTGGCCCTGGTTTCCCAAGGCTCACTGCTCATCCCTTTGGAGCTGGATCGGACCAGGAGGAGAGGGGACAGGGGAGCCCCAGGCTCCTGCAGCAGCCGTTCCCGGGGCAGGGATGGGCTCAGCCCCCTGTGGGACGCCGGGATTCCCGGGACAGGCTCCTCTCTGTGCTCCGGGAATGCTGGCTGCTCCCCCCAGACCACACACACAGGCTGGGCAATCGCTGCTTCCTCCTCCTCCTC
The DNA here is from genome assembly GCA_013400255.1 of Sitta europaea. NCBI lineage: Eukaryota > Metazoa > Chordata > Aves > Passeriformes > Sittidae > Sitta > Sitta europaea. The sequence continues at coordinate 118,722 of VXBS01009279.1, read as the reverse complement.
CTCCTCCTCGTCCTGCTCCGGGCCGGCAGAGCGGGCTGCTGGCAGCCGAGTGGCACCCGGGGCCCGCCGGGGACACCTGGGCAGAGGGGGCAGGACAGGCAGCTCTGCTCACGGTAATTAGTGGCTGATGAGCTTTAGTCAGGCCGTGTGTTATGCAGGAGGTGGGTGCAGCCAGCCCTGAGTGCCACCCCCGGCTCTGGGGTCCCCAGGGCGGGGTCAGGATGCTTTGTTGTGGTCCTGGCTGCTGTCGGAGCGCAGTTTAGGGATCAACTCATCACCTCAATTACCGGGAGCGTTGATTGGCCCTAACCTTTCACAGGTCCCTGGAGCGTGGCTGGGGCGGCTCAGGGGCCGGGCTGCTCCTGTGCCTGTGGGGGAGGGCGGGGGGAGCTCTGGGTTTAGTCCTGGATGGTTTCCCTGGGGAAGGGCATCCCTCTCTCCCTGCGACCCCTCCAGACCCCCCCTTGGCTCAATCCCGAGGGATAACGAGGGCCACGGGACCCAGAGAGGCCCTGCAGACTTTGGGGTGAAGCACCCCCTGCCCTGCAGGGATTTGGGGGGGTTCAGCCTCCCCACAGCTCCAGGTCCCACCAGGGGTGATGTTTTCATTCCCGGGATGTTTTCCAGTGTTTTGGGCTCATCAGCTCCCTGGTTTCCAGCCTGGAATCAGGGCCCTGGGGGGTGTGTGTCTCTCCTGAGGTTTGGGGGAGCTGTGGGGTTCGGTGTAATGAGTTTGCAGAGCTCAGCCCGGCTCCCAGGGGTGGATTGGAGCTCCCTGGTGAGAGCTGGGGTCACACGGGGTTCAACCTTCTGTAGGGTCAGCCCAGCTCCCCCAGTCCAGCCGTGCTCAACCCCAGCTCCTTCCTCTTTCATGGGGAAACTGAGGACAAAACCACATCAATAAATAAAGCAATGGGTCCCCAAAGAGTGCAGGGTCTTCTGGCCACTGCCATGCGTGGCGTGGCAGCAGTGGCAGTGAGGTCCCCGGGTGTCCCCAGGGCTCCTTTTCCCTCGGGAGACGCGCGGCAGCCCCGGGAGACGGCGGCGGGGGCCGGGGAATGCCGGTGCCGGGACGTGAGCCGGGTACCAAACCCTGCCGGGCCCGGCGGGGCCCTGGGAACCGGGATCCCTGCCCTCCCCGAGCATTCCCGGAGCTCGTCCTGCCCCGTCCTGTGCCGCTCTCTGCAGGAGCTGGGCCCGGGCTCGGCCCCGGGGCGCTCCGGCCGCTGCGCTGCTCCTGGGGCTCGGGAGGTGGCGGAGGGGCTTCGGAGGGAGAAACCCCTCCGGACGCGGCTGGGCCTCCCCTGGGAGCACGGAGCTGCTGGATCCTCTGGGAGCTGCCGGATCCTCCGGGATCTCATGCTCCCCAGGCAGCCCGAGGCTCCCTCGGCGCGGGGGCTGCTGGAGAGGGATTTCTCCTCCGGAGCAGGGGATGTGCCCGAGCCCCGGCGGGCAGGAAGGGGCCGTGGCCCTGCTCGGTGTCACCTCGGTCCCTGCCTGGCTCCGGGGCCAGCGCTCGGCTGTGGAGGGAGGAGCGGAACCTTTCCCGTGCTCTGTGCCAACCCCAGCTTTCCACCCGAGTTTGGTGCCATTCCCAGCTTTCCCACCCATGCTTTGTGCCATTCCCAGCTTTCCCACCCATGCTTTGTGCCATTCCCACTTTTCCACCCGAGTTTTGTACCATTCCCAGTTTCCTACCGGTGTTCTGTGCCATTCCCAGTTTCCCACCCATGCTTTGTGCCATTCCCACTTTTCCACCCGAGTTTTGTACCATTCCCAGTTTCCTACCGGTGTTCTGTGCCATTCCCAGTTTCCCACCCATGCTTTGTGCCATTCCCACTTTTCCACCCGAGTTTTGGACCATTCCCAGTTTTCCACCTGTGCTTGGTGCCATTCCCGGTTTCCCACCCGAGTTTTGTACCATTCCCAGTTTCCTACCGGTGTTCTGTACCATTCCCAGTTTCCCACCCATGCTTTGTGCCATTCCCACTTTTCCACCCGAGTTTTGTACCATTCCCAGTTTTCCACCTGTGTTCTGTGCCGTTCCCAGTTTCCCACCCATGCTTGGTGCCATTCCCACTTTTCCACCCGAGTTTTGTACCATTCCCAGTTTTCCACCTGTGTTCTGTGCCGTTCCCAGTTTCCCACCCATGCTTGGTGCCATTCCCAGTTTCCCACCCGTGTTCTGTGCCATTCCCAGCTTTCCCCCTTGTTTTGTGCCGTTCCCTGCTCCCTCCGTGCCTTGGGGGAGTATTTGCCACGGGGAGTGGCCAGCGGGCCGGGGGCGAGCGGAGGTGGAACAGGGAGCCTTTGTGGCCACTCCTCCCTCTCTCCCCATTAATTAATTTGACATTTAAGCCGAGCTGCTCGTGCAGAGCTCCCGAGCGTCTCGGTGACCTCCGGAGCAGCTCCAGGATGGAGCCGCTGGAATTCCAGCGGGGAGGGAAGGACGTGGCCACATCCAGGCAGAGGAGGCTCCCGGGGTGCAGCACCTGCCCCCCAAACTCTGTTCTGGCCCCTTCCGAGGCCAGGAAGGAACGGGATGGACCCGGCGTCCTGTGGGACCCTCCCTGTGGCTGTGGGAAGCGTTTTTGGCACTGGTTCTTCCCAGGATTTTTGTTAGAATTGACTCAAAAGAAGTCTGGGCTGGCTGGGCCAGCACTGAACCCCAACGTGGCTCTGCATGGAGAGCACAGCACCGACCTGGGGGGACCCAAACTCCTTCAGCTCCGCAGAGCAGGGGATCCCAGCGTCCCCCAGCCTGGGATTGGGGTGGGATAATGGGATAATGGGGTGGGATGGATGATGGGATAATGGGATGGGTTCCCCCTGGCCTGCCCACCGAGGCTGGGTGTGTTTACATCTCTGTGGCCACGGCAAAAGCCTCTCCCTCCCTCGGCACAGCTTGGCCGCGGCTCAAACTCTTTCTTTTGAGATAAAAATAACAGCAGGAACCTCAGGGCTGCTGCTTCTGCCCCGGCTGGTGGAGAAACAGGGATTATTTTAGGAAAAAAAGGGGGGAAACCTCAGCGTGGGGGAGCCTGGGCACGAATCCCCCCTGGCTGCAGCCCCAGAGTGGGACCTGGAGTGGGGAGGAGGAGCCTGGAGCCAGGGAAAAGCTGGGAAAACTGGGAAAAGCCGGGAAAAGCCTCATCTCCCAGGCAGCATGGAGCACAACTTGTTGGCAAAACAGTTTGTTTGCCAAAAAATGCCGTTTTCTGGAGGAGGAGGAGGGGAATGGAGCCGTTTCAGGAGCTGCTGAGGGAAGGGGGGGTCTGGCTGAGGGTTTGGGGGCTGGGAGCGATGCTCAGGCAGCAAATGTCAAAAATCCAACGCAGGGCTGTGCTTTGGGGCAAGGCAGTGGGAGTTTGGGGCCAAGGTGGGCATTTGAAAGAGAAAAAAAAATCTTATTTATTTCTCATTTCTGCAAGTTAAGCTGGATGGGAACAGAAAATCGCTGTGTTTGTCCCCCCCTGAGCAGCTTTCCCTGCAGAGGCAGGAGGTCTGGGAGCATACAGGGAGCTTTGCTTCCCCAAACTTGATGTTAATCCACCATTCCCAGATTTTTAAAGGCCATCTGGGCTCCTCACAACTTTTCCAGGTGGTGGGAACGGGCCGTTGTGTCCCTGGGGAACTTCTCCATGCACCCAACGAAAATCAAGCAGAAAAAACTGGGACAATGTCATTTTTTCCTGCGTTTTGGAGGGTTTTTGGGAAAATGGCATCATCCAGATTTTCCTTTCCCCTCTCCCTCGGGCTCCCGTGCCAAGTGAGGGAGATGTGGGAATCTCCTGCAGCCAGGATCAGGGTTTGGAGCTGGAACTGGAGCTGGGACAGCACCGGGGGGAGCCTGGACTGCTCCAAAGCCCTGGCTAAGGTGCTGGAGCTGCCAGGGATTTGGGGATGGGATGGGATTATGGGATGGGATGGGATCGGGGGCTTTAGGCTGCTGGGACCCCCCTGGAGGATGCTCTCAGGGTGAGGTTCCCTTCTGTGGTCAGGCCCTGGGATTTTGGGGTGATTTTTGGGTGTGATTTTGGGCTTTGCTGTCACTGCTGTCTCTGTCACCCCCTCCTCCTCTGGAAATAGTCCAGGGTTTAATAATTCCCATTTCTTGCCCAGCTCTGTGTGCCCCAGGCCGGGCTGTGTGTGGGGGGGCTCTGATGGGCACTAATTAAGCTCTAATTAGCCCCCAGTGGCCACAGGTCAGTGCCCTCTGTGCTGCCTCTGCCAGGGGATCATTACAACACCCAGCCCGGGGGGGCCGGTGTTAATTACCCTGGTGTTAATTAGGGAGAGTGCTGATGGGGTTATTGGGGGCCTGGGCATCCCACAGGGACCCCAGGGCAGGGAACTGGGATGAAATGGGATCCTGGGCAGAGTTTATTGGCCGAGGGGCCTCTCGCTCCCCCCAGGCTCCTGTGCTGTGGGAGTCGCATCCCGCTGGACCCCGGGCTGGGAAATCCCAGAGCCGCTCTCGGGATTCCTGGCTCGGGAGGAGCCGCTGGGAGGAGTCAGCAGCAAGGAACTGCTTTAGGTGGGAGCTGGGATGGGTTCCCTGGATGCAGGAGATCACCCTGCAGCCCTGGTACTGGATCCCAGGATCACCCTGTGGCAGTGGATCCCAGGGCTGCCTGCTGGCAGTGGATCCTGGGGTGACCCTGGATCCCAGAAGAACCCTCTGACAGTGGATCCCAGGATTGCTCCATGGCCCAGGATCCTGGGGTCACCTTGTGGGAGTGGATCCCGGGATCACCCCGTGTCCCCGGATCCCAGGATCACCCCGTGGCCCTGGGACATTTCCTGCAGCTCTGGGTGCTCAGGGCTGGGCAGGACCCCCCTGGATCCCGGGGTGTTCCCAGTGCTGGAATTGGGGTGGCCCAGCCGGTTCTGCCCCTTTGCCCTCCTGCCTTTAATTGGATTAATTAACCCCTGCTCCTCCCTCTCGGGGTCTGGGCCCTGGCCAGGACGTGCCCCTGTGTGCCAGGGGTGCCATGGATGTCCCTGAAGCACCAGGGGTGATGCCCAGGGCTGGAGGTGGGAAGTTGCTGCCGGGATCTGTGGCTGGGATGCCGGGATGGGAGCAGATCCTGGGTCCCTTTATTTTCCATGGCAAGAGCTCTTCAAGCCCCAGCCAGGAGAGGGAAGGAGGGAGGCAATCCCCTGAAGGTGGCAGGGCTGGGTGGGCAGGGATGGCCATGGGCCTCTCAGGGACATCCCTGTGTCCATCGGGACAGCAGCCCCTGATCCAAGAGGAAATGGGAATTCCAGGGAGGGCAGCAGGCAGAGAGTGGATGGGGCTGCAGGCAGCAGCAGCTCCAGATCCTCTCTCCCAACCACCACGGGAGTCTGGGGCTAAACTGTGACTTTTTGGGGCTGACTGCTCAGGGAGCTCCTTCCAGCCCTGGAGCTCTTGGGAATTGTGCTGGGAAGGGGTCTGGGAAGGGCATTCCTGCAGGCTCTGCTGCGAGATTTGGTAAAAAGCCTTTACCTCTGTGAGGGTTTTGTGATTTTTTTTTTTTCTCCCAAGGAGCTTTTTGGCTGCTGGTCCCACCAGCCTGGGGTGAGGCTGAGGGTCTGGCTGGGATCATCCCAGAGGCCGGGTAGTCTCAGAAACCCAAATGAGGGAATTTTCCTGCTGAATTTCCTTCTGATCCGCCTCTGGCACTCCTGATTTCTCTTGCCAGCTCCAGCCAAGGCTGAGTCTGTGATCCCAGTGCTGGAACCCCTGGATGAAAATATTCCCAAGGCCAAGCCAGGCAGCTGCTGATGCTGCCAGGGATTCCAGGGCAGGAAGGGCAGTGGGGCTGGGATACAGAGCAAGCTGCATCCATCCCTGGATAGGGAAGTGGCTGCTGGCCCAGGGCCTCCCCATTCCCTCCCTCCAGCTGGAGTTTTCCCTGGTGGACTGGGTTAAATCAGGATATGAGGACCAGGGATGGGAGAGGAGCCAGGCTGGACCCTGAGAATTGGCAAGAAGGGACCATTTCATCCCTCCTGCTCCACTCTGGATGCTCCAAGGGGTGAATTCCCCACTCCCAGAAAATGCTTTTGGAGCCATGGGAGCCTGGATTTTTGTGAGGAGCCGCAGAGCAGCAGCTGGGCTGTCCCTGAGCCTCTCAGCCTCATCCTCTTTGCTCTGGGTTCAGCCTTAAACCCCCAAATCTGCCCCGAGCCCCCGGCACGGGAGAGATCCCCACACGTTCCTGCTGAGCTTCTCAGGGACCAGCGGGATGGGGGCTGGCCCAGGCCCACCCCAAACCCCCCAAGATCCCTGATCCCTCCTCGACGCAATTCCAGCTGCTCCCAAGTCCCGGCCGGAGTTTGCCTGCAGCTATAAATACCGGAGCGCAGCGAAGCCCCCGGAGGGTTCAGGCTCTATATTTAGGTTCCTGCAGCACAAAGCCATATTGCACGGAGGCTGGGCAGTGGGATCTCCTTCTAGGAACGGGGGGAGGAGAGGACAGGAGCAGAGGGGTGTGATGGAGCTTTTCAATGTGGATCCGGGGCTGGATCCTCCCCCTGCAGCCGCTGTCCCACCCCGCTGCTCCGATCCGGGCGTTTCTTCCCCCAAACCCCGGCAGAAGTTGCTGCCTGAGTGTGGAGGGGAAGGGACATCAAACATTTATAGGCCTTGCGAATCGTCAGGGAAATGTCTGGCTCTGTTAAAATAGCAGCAGCAATTAGAGGAGAGGGAAATAAAAAAAGCCGAACTCAACCTCCACAGCTCGTGTGTTATCCCAGCGTTCTCCCAGCGTTTTCCCAGCGCTTCCCGGGATCGCAGCTCCGGGGTTGGGCTCCCCAAGCCCATCTGGGGGATGGGACAATCTCTGAACCCCCCTAAACCCGACCTCGTGGCTCTCCAAACACGTCCCAGCCTCAGTTCTGGCCTGAACGGAAAGGGCAGTGAGAAGTTAATTGGGTTCCTTCTTCTTGCGGGGTTTTGCAGCGGGGTCGGTGCCTCCTGCCCGCCTCGGGTCGCTCCTAATTAGGGAAACACCAAATCTGAACTTCCCCGGTGCCTCAGTGGGATTTATCCTGCGGGAACTGGTCCTTCCCCTCACCCAGGGTGAGGATGGGGTGGGAAGTGAAGGAAATCAGCCAAATCCCGAGGATCAGGGGAATTTTGCTGCAGCTTTGTTTGACCCGGGATCTTCCAGAGGAAAAATCCGCTGTTTCTCCAGCGGGCAGCAGGGGCACGAGGGTCACGCTTGCCTGCTCAAGCTTTGCACTTCCCTGCATAAAAATCAGGGCTTTGGTGATTTTTCATTATTTTTTTCTCTTTGGCAAAGGTTAGAACCTGAATGAGGAGCAGAGAGAGCTCTGGGGTGTGGAGGAGGTTCAGGATCCAGGACCGGGCAGGGATTTGGGCTCTACCTGCCCCAAGTTTTTTGGGAACCAGGGCTTGTCTAGCCAGAGATGATGCGAAAAAGTGGAAAGAAAATTCCTGGAGGGGAAATCCAGGGAGGAGGAGCAGGGCTGGGGGAAGCAGCTGGAGTGTGCTGGGGGTGACAGCCACAGGGAGCTGGAGGGACACATTGTCCTGGTCCTGCTGGTGTGGAGGGAAGTGTTTGCCAAGGAGGAGAAGAACTCAGTGGGTAGGAATGAAGGTGGACCTGGCTGGACTTGAAAATGAGGGGTCACTTGTTGTTTCATGCCCAGGAATTGGCTTTGTTTGCTTTGGGAACAATGCTCCTTCCCAAAGGGATCACCCTAGCCATGGAACCCACGGGGAAATCTTCCCATTGTGAAATCAGAACTTTGGGGGTTTCCTTCACCCCTGGGCTGTGAGAACTTCCATGGTCCTGTTTTTAAGATTTTCCTGCTGGCTCCAGGGCTGGAAGTGCTTTTGCAAGCACAAGGTGGATGCTGTAGCTCTGCAGTGGAGAATTAGAGGAAAACCTGGTGAGTGGGGGGGGATGGTCACTGCAGGGAGCCTGGGACCCCTCCCTGGAGGAATGAGCTGGGCACGGGCTGAGAGGAGCAGCTTCTCCTGCTGCTGGCTGCCAGGGAATCCCGGGGCCCTGGGCTCACATTCCCTTGGGATGGAGTTCTCCCTGCCCTCGTTTTCCTCCTGTTGGGTTGTGGAGTTTGAGGTGGTGAGGCTGGAGGCCACACCTGGCTGGGGGGCGTTGGCCTGGGATGCTGGGAGCCATTCCCATGTGGGAATTCTGGTCCCTGTCCCTGTGTGGGAATGCTGGGAGCCATTCCCATGTGGGAATTCTGGAACCTGGTCCTGTGTGGGAATGCTGGGAGCCATTCCCATGTGGGAATTCTGGAACCTGGTCCTGTGTGGGAATGCTGGGAGCCATTCCCATGTGGGAATTCTGGAACCTGGTCCTGTGTGGGATTTTGGGAGCCATTCCCATGCAGGTGCCTCTGTGGGCATCCTGGTCCCCATTCCCATGGATGGATCCTGCTCCATCTGCCATTCCCACCATTGGGATTCTGGTCCCTTTCCCCCTCCCCAGGGATGCTGCTCTGCTGGGTGCTGCCCTGACCCCTCCCTCAACAGATGGAGGTTTCTCCTCCTCCTCCCCTCCCAGGCTGCGCAGAACATTCCTGTCCCTCCTTTTTGTCACTTCCTGAGGCTCTTCCAGCACCGAACCAAACCACTCTGGCTGGGAACAGAGGCCTCAGGTGCAGCAAAACCCCCTCATAATGTATTTATTCCTCACCTGCTTCCAGGCTGGATCCCAGAGCTGCCAGAGTTGGGTTTTGTTTTCCCTGTCCGGCAATAAATAAAAACGTTGAACAGCTCGGGACAAGTGGCACCAAACGTGTCAGGAAGGGACATTTCCACCAGCCGCTGAAAATCCTTGCTGCCGTAGAAAGAGCAGGAACCTCCTTCCTGCCTGGACATCTGCTGAGGGAAACAACAGGTTGGGGAATAAATATCGGCATTTCTGCCCTCGGGGTCTTCCCGGTGCTGTCCCCAGCGCAGCCCCGCAGGTGGAGGCTGCCCGTGAGGGGGAAGAGCTCAGCAGCGGTGGATTAGGGTTGGATCTTCTTTTTTTGTTTATTTTTTTTCCCGTGTTCACACGGAAACCAATCGGTTTGTGCGGCCCTGAAAGGCAGGAGCATCCCAGAGGCGCCGGGAAAAGCTCCTGGCTCTCTGCTCGGCGTTGCAAAAAGGGTTTAGAAAATTAAAAATAAAGCGTGGAGGAGGGCGCGCCTGCGGAGCGCGGGGCTCTTTGTGGAGGAGCTGGAGCCTCTGGAACGGCAGCGGGAGCCGCGGGGTGAATCCCCCTGGATGCTCCGAGCCCACGGCCCCTTCCCGGCGGGACCCGGGCGGGAGCAGCGGCGGTGCCGGGAGCTGCGGGATAGGGAGAGCCCGCGGGGATCGGGGGGATCCGCAGAGGGGATCGGGGGGACCGACCGCGGGGATCGGGGGGATCCGCACCGGGGATCAGGGGGATCCACAGAGGGGATCAGGGACACCCACCGCGGGGATCAGGGGCATCCCCCGATCAGGGACACCCACCGCGGGGATCGGGGGGATCCCCCGATCAGGGACACCCACCGCGGGGATCGGGGGATCCCCC